>JACGCM010001703.1:0-20358 GCA_014058105.1 Kingdonia uniflora
TTAGCTTGTAAAAGTTGGGCTTTAAGACCGGGCTTGGTTGCAATTATCTTATTACCTGCAATAGTCAAACATACTTTAATAGGCTCAGTGAAACATAAATAAGGTCCTAGATAATGTGAATTGAAGGACAAAAATAAGCATTTTTTCATGCCTATCAAATACCCCAAACTGACATATTGCTAGTCCCTTAGCAAAAGAAAGGAAAACTAAACTCTTTCGGTTTCTTACGATTGCATTTAGCGTATGCAACAAGCCTTTCAACCTATAGGTTACCCAAATAGGACGAGTTGTGTCTCGTGAGGGTTTTCAGTGAAATACCCACAAAATCTATCCAGACGTTCTGGTATTATAAACAACTAATAATCATTACTCCTGGTATCTCTGAAAATGGATTAAATTCATCTCCTAGATATAATACTTAAACAAGGGTAACCATCAGATACGTTTAAAATTTATAGTCAATTATACTACAATCAGATTAGATCAAGTTTTAGAATTTATCTTTGTGTAGTGAATTTAGTTTATGGAATCAAGAAGTTTGATAATCCTTTCAAATACCTTTAGCCTTATCTTGAGTATGATGAAAGAAATCTAGAAGTTTGTTCGACAACTACCTTAGTTTGTTCGCTCTCTTTTATTGATCTTTCAGGGAAAATATCTATCCACACAAGTTTTTCATGGTAAGACTTTTGTATTTTAGTTTTAATTTGCTCTTTTATACGTGTAACTTGTCCTCCTTCACATAGTTCTCAACTATACTCATAGAGACTCGATTTTTACTTTTTTGGTCTCTTACTTTCACATTGATTCATGGCTTGCCTCGAGATTAATAAAAATTCTTCTTCTTTCAGTTCTAAATCTTGCGATGGGCCTTGAATTGTGAATGATTTTTTTTACGAGTATGTCAGCTTCGTGAAAGAAGCCAATAACTTGTGAAAATACATACAAACCCTTAGTATGAATTTATGAGAAACGAAATTTTCCAAGGTAAATGTCTCCCTCATTACAGATTCTTCCTAACCCAAACTGCTGATTAATCAAAAGGTGATAGTTAGTTTTAACAAAACCTTGATAACATAACTACATGAAGTACAATTATAAGGGTGATTTTCTTCTGAAACACATCTAATAGGATGATAGTACCAAAAACTTAAAAATTCTTAACGCACTAGCAATTTACGGTTTAAAATAAACCATAATCTTATAATTTTATCCCAAGTGCAACTCTAGGATTCTAAGAATGTCCAAATATCAAAGTATACATAAAAAATATGTCTATAATACCAGAATGCCCTAGAATAATAACTTTTCTTGGAAAAAGTAATGAAAATCTTATTTACCCCCACCCTCAAACTGAATCAGCATGTGCCCCCACATTTGCCAAAAATGAACAAAAGAATAAGAGAAAATCTAAAAATATTACATGAACATGATAAGGGTTTCCTCCCAGAAGCGCTAAGTTTAACGTCTTCAGCCAGACGATGGTAGGTACCCCCAAACTAGATAAGACTATGGGTAGAAATAAAGATACATATGTTTCATATGATGGATTCCGTAGATTCATATCCTCACTCGAACCCGTAAAATACTCGTGAAATGGTTTAAGTCTCTGCCCATTTACCTTATTAATGTGACCAGTATGAGGGTCAAGAATTTCAATAGCTTCATGTGGGAAAATAGTTTTGACAATGAACGGCCCAGTCCAACGGGATTGAAGTTTTCCAGGAAACAAATGAAGACGCGAAAAATACAATAGAACTTTTTGATCCACTTCAAAATTCTTTAGCAAAATATTTTTATCATGGAAAGCCTTAGTTCTTTCTTTGTATATCTTTGCGGATTCATATGCATCGTTTCGGAGCTCATCCAACTCATTGAGTTGTAGCTTACGATGGGACCCAGCCGTTGAAGTGTCAAAGTACGTTTTTATTGCCCAATAAGCTTTATGCTCAAGTTCTACAGGAAGGTGGCATACCTTGCCGTAAACGAGTCGGTAAGGAGACATTCCAATCGGGGTTTTATATGCAGTACGATAAGCCCAAAACGCATCAATTAATCTTACAGACCAATCTTTGCGATTTAGGTTAACTGTCTTTTGGAGAATATTTTTGATCTTCCGATTTGAAACTTCAACTTGCCCACTCGTTTGCGGGTGATAAGGTGTTGCCACCTTATGGGTTACACCATACTTTTTGATAAGGGCAACAAAGTTTTTGTTGTTAAAATGTGTCCCTCCATCGCTAATGATAGCCCTAGGTGTTCCAAATCGAGAAAAAATATTTTCTTTTAAAAAATTGAGAACAACTGCATTGTTATTCATTTTCGAAGGGATGGCTTCAACCCATTTTGATACATAGTCCACTCCAACAAGGATGTACTCATATCCAAAAGACTTGGGAAAATTGCCCATAAAATCAATGCCCCAAACATCAAAAGGTTCAATAACTAAAATAGGGTGCAAGGGCATCATATTTTGTCGAAAAAGGGCTCCCATTTTCTGGCATCTCTCGCACGCTTTGCAAAATGCATGCGCATCGTGAAATAAGGTAGGCCAATAAAAACTGTACTACAAATTTTTTGTCGCGGTCTTCTTAGAGCTAAAGTGGCCTCCACAAGCTTGTGTGTGGAAAAATGATAGAATATTGGTAAACTTAGACTGGGGAACACATCTCCTAAGGATTTGGTTAGTACAATACTTAAACAAATCTGGATCATCCCAAAAGAAGTACTCCACTTGACTAAAGAAACGATCTTTGTCAGGTTTAGTCCAATGATCAGGAATGGTATCCGTGGCTAAATAATGAACAACCATAAGCTGTTCATCATGGAAAGATTCCCTAATCGGCAATGACTCATCAATAGACTCAATCACTATACGGGAAAGATGGTCGGCTACAACATTGTCTGACCCCTTTTTGTCTCGAATCTCGAGGTCAAACTCTTGCAAAAGTAATACCCACCGGATTAGCCGTGCCTTAGCATCTTTCTTTGACAAAATATGTCGAAGCGCGGCATGATCCGTGTAAGCAATCACTTTAGATCCTATAAGATAAGATCTAAATTTTTCTAGCGCATAATCAATAGCCAAGAGTTCTTTCTCAGTGGTCGTGTAATTCAATTGGGCGTCATTTAACGTTTTGCTAGCGTAGTGGATGACATGGGGGCATTTGCCTATCCGCTGTCCCAAAACAGCGCCTACAAAATAATCAGAGGCATTACACATTAACTCGAATGGTTCATTCCAAATAGGTGGTCTAATAATGGGTGATGTTGTGAGCTGGGTCTTAAGCTTATCAAAGCTACAAGACAAGGTGCATCAAACTCATAGGCCACATCTTTGGCCAAAAGGCTGCTTAAAGGACGAACAATCTTACTAAAATCTTGAATAAAATGACGGTAGAAGCCTGCATGTCCTAGAAAGGAACGGACGTCCTTGACATTTTGTGGTGGGGGAGGTTAGAAATGACATTTATTTTGGCCTGGTCAACTTCTATTCCTTTTTCAGATATGATATGCCCCAAAACTATCCCCCTATTTACCATAAAGTGACATTTTTCCCAATTTAAAATAAGATTCTTTTCCTGGCATCTGAGTAATACTAAAGAAAGATGATGAAGGCACTGGTCAAATGAGTTACCAAAAAATGAGAAGTCATCCATGAAAACTTCAAGGAATCGCTCTACCATGTCAGAAAAAATGCTTAACATGTAACGCTGAAACTTCGCAGGAGCATTGCATAAGCCAAAAGGCATGCGACGGTAGGCAAATGTGCCGAAAGGACATGTAAAAGTCATTTTCTCTTGGTCCTCGGGTACGATGGGTATTTGGTTGTACCCAGAGTAGCCATCTAAGAAACAATAAAATTTGTGCCCAGCGAGTCGCTCGAGCATCTGGTTAATGAAAGGTAAGGGGAAGTGTTCTTTCTTAGTGACCCAGTTAAGCTTCCTGTAGTCTATGCAGACTCTCCATCCAGTGGTCGTTCTAGTGGGTACGATGTCGTTATTCTCGTTCTTTACAACGGTGATTCCCAACTTTTTTGGGACAACATGGATTGGGCTAACCCACGGACTATTAGAAATGGGATAGATGATCCCAACATCAAGGAGTTTTAAAATCTCTTTCCGAACTACTTCAGCCATAGTCGGGTTTAATCTCCACTGTCCTTCCCTAGACTTTTTGGCATTTTCTTCCAAATTGATTTTATGCATACAAACCGAGGGACTAATTCCTTTAATGTCCTCAATACTTCAGCCAATAACTTTTGTATTTCCCTTAAGAACACGAATCAACTTCTCTTCCTGAAGGGGTTCTAGGTCAGTGGCAATAATGACGAGCATAGTTTTATCAAGACCTAGAAAGACATACTTAAGGTGAGCGGGAAGAGGTTTAAGTTCTATCTTTGGGGAGGCTACTTGAGCCTCCAGAATGGGTTTCTTAACATATAAGATTTCATGCTCACCTTCAGGCTCTACAATTTCTAAAGCTGAATCTAATAAGGTTTTCACCTCATGGATGTACGAATCGTCCTCACAATCTCCATCAAAGTGGGACAAAAATATCTTTAAGGGATCTGAGGTACTTGAACTCTCAAAAGTGGTGCCCACAAGACTCTGGATCATATTACACTTAAGTGGTTCAGAATTAGAAGGGGAATGTGACGCATGAAAAATATTCAATTTTACTGTCATGTTTCCGAAGGTCAACTTCATAATTCCATTGCGGTAATTGATTATCGCATTAGCTGTTTCTAAAAAGGGTCAACCTAGAATTACAAGGATCTCGTCCTCAGGGTTTGCCACTGGCTCAGTATCTAACACAACAAAGCCTACTGGATAAACAAATTGTTCAATCTGGATCAACACATCTTCAACTACACCCCTAGGAATCCTAATAGATCGGTCAACTAGCTGAAGGGTCCTATTAGTGGGTTTAAGTACTCCGATATCCAATTGCTTATAGACAAAGTAAGGAATGAGGTTCACGGCGGCACCTAAATCAAGTAGAGCTCTTCCTATCTTACGGGTCCCAATCGTACATGAAATAGTAGATCATCCAGGGTCCTTGTATTTTGGAAGGGATTTATGCTAAAGGACAGCACTAACATGTGCATATAAAAGAATAGACGTATCACTCTCGTGAACATGAAAAACCTTTTTCGGGACATGTATAAGCCGCTTTAAAGTACAAAGATCTTTAAGAAATTTTGCGTAATTAGGAATATGTCTTATGGCTGTAAGGATAGGAATGTTAATCACACAATGCTTAAAAATCCCCAAAATCTCCTCATAGACGTTGCCCTTCTTAGCAAGAGTTAACCGCCAAGGAAAAGAAGCCAGCGGCTGAACATGTGTTATCGTGATTTCTTCCTCACTCGCACTCGCAGGTTTTTCTATAGGTTTACTTTGAATTTCCAGCCCAGGTTCCTTAGGCATTTTTACCAAATTATCAACTTTCGTACCGCTCCTAAAAGAAATGATGGCGTTGGCTCCATCACGATTAGAAGATCTAGGATGTTCAGTATTCCCTTTAGGATTAGCTTGAGTTTGACTGGGGAACGTTCCCTTGTCTCTCGTGCCTATCTCTGTTGCCATTTGACCTATTTGTCCATCAAGTTTGGCAATAGATGACTGAGTTACTTGCATAAATGCCTTAAGAGTATCTTCTAAGGACGTGGTTGGAGGAGGCAGATTCCTATTGTGCGGAGACATAAGGCACATTAAGGGGAGCTTGGTATGATGGATTTTATTGCCACAAAGAACTAGACTGGTGTTGGTTTAGTTGGTTGTGCGGCTGATAAGGGGCACTGCCGGAAGAACCTCCTTGGTAATTTCTATTTCCCTGAGAATTGGAGTTGTTGGAATTATTATTCCATCCACCATTGAAATGTTGGTTATTGGGACGTTGATACATGGCATTAGCCTAGTCTTTTCTACCCTCCCTTAAACTAAGCACATCAGGGCAATCTTGGACCAGATGGTCCTAACTCTCACAAACCACACAATTTGGCATCGCCACATGATTAACAGACGAGTGTTAGGGTGTCCCTCCCTTTTGCCGGTCTCTAAGTTCTCGATTTTCTCAAGAATGGTTCTAAGAATGGCAGACTCTAAATTAGAGTCCACTTGGTACATATTTGCACGGTGACAAGGTATTTCCTCTCTCATCGTTTGCCATTGGTAGGTCTTATCCGCTACATCATTTAAAAATGTCCAAGATTCAGTATCAGTTTTCTCATCGAATGTACCCGCGCACATAGACTGAACACGAGCTCTAGTGTCATAGTCTAGACCTTCATAGAGAGTTTGAACTATATCAATCAGCTGAATCTCGTGATGTGGGCATCCTTGCTCTAAATCCCTAAACCGTTGTAGGTAGTCATATAATGACTCTCCTCGGTTTTGTGTGAAGCTATAGATACTCTATCTTATCTTAGCAGTTTTGTGGTTAGGGAAATACTTCTTCAAAAACTCCTTAACGAGTTGTTCAAATGTGTTTACAGAGTTCTCCTCGAGAGTGTGCAACCAATCGCGTGCGTTTCCCAACAGAGAAAAGGGAAACACACATAATTTCAAAGAATCCTTTGTAATACGTTCGAAGTTTAATAGAAGCATATGATCCCTAAAGTCCCTAAGATGGTTATACAGGTTTTCAGTAGAACTATTATAGAATTTGGGGAGCATAGACAAGAATCCCGGTTTTAACTCAAAGTTCCCTACATTTCTAGGAATCACAATACATGAAGGTTTACTAACTATTATAGGATGCATTCGATTGCGGAGAGTGATTCTCTCTGCAGTAACAGGTTCAGGACCGTTCCTAGGAATAGCAGGTTTGAGACCATTAGTCCCATCAGTCTGACTCATATTGATTCTAGCAGTGTTCTTAGTCCGAGCTTGGGTGTTACCCCAATCTAACATACAATTCAATCAATATATGCGAACACACTAAAAGTCCTAAGAATGATGCAAGCACTCAAGAGTGTTTTACTGGTCTCTTTTATTAAGTTAAGCTGTGAACCCAGTCTCAGGGTTCAATGCTCCTACCCCCTGATAGTAGATCGGTTCGCACTTGAGTTGTTTTTACTCGCTTTGGTGATAGCTCGCATGCTATCTAGTCACCTAGATGCACCTGTGCTGGAAGGCGGGGCGAACCGCTTAGAGTCACCTATCTACACTAGCTATGCCAGGGAACGTACGTCATCCAGCAAATGTAGCCACTTACCAGGTTTTCCTATTGAGCGTGTTGCTCCAGGTCCGAGCGAAGCCTTTTGATTAACTATGTTTTTTATGGCTTCTTATCTGAAAATCTTTTAAAGAGGTCGGGACTGTCGATACCTAAAAGATTAACATCCGGGTAATGAATTCCCGGGGTTCTAATGCGTGGGCACGCACGGGTGATGAAATCCCGTTTTGGTTCACCCTTACCTAGGTGTTGTTGCAAAAATTAAACATTTAATCAATCAAACAAATAGTTAAACAACGATGTACCGCGACAGGGAGGGTGCGGTGGAAAAAAAATTTACCTACAGGGCGGCCTTTTTAGGGGCACGTTTGGTTACCCTGGTGAAACCGTTGGGAAGGCCTACTCAGGATCGTTTGCGAAGTACGTGTTGAAACGATTTCTGGCCTGAATAGGGGTTCCGAAGCTGTACCTGCAACAGATTACAATTTCCTCACCTTACAGAGCGTCACTCATTAAAACTTTACATAAACATTTTCTCAATCCTTACAATACTAAAAATACATATAAAAAAATTAAAAAATTAACTAGAGGTTTTTTTGGCTTCGTCGCCTTTCTTTGATCAACCATATCCATCTCCTTCAATAACTGAAAAACAATGCAAAATTCAAACTTTAAATCACAGCTCACTAAAATTAATTTAAAAACAGAAACTAGAAACTAAGTAAAACCCAGAGTAAATAACTACTATAGCAGATTAAACAACTCCTGTAGCAGAGTAAACTAGCAAAGTAAAACTCATAGTAAATAACTACTGTAGCAGAGTAAACTAACAAAATAAAACTAGAGATTGTGATACGTTTTACCTGCCACAAGAATAATCAAAATCACAGTTACCAAGCTTCAAGATTCATCAGTAATACTCGTGTAAACAGCGCAATAATTAACAGTTTATTAGTAGCAAGAACAGTCAGATTTCGGCTCAAGAATTTGGCATATTTCAGCAGCAAGAGAAAGCAGTTTCAGCAGCATGAACAGGAAGTTTCAGGCAGATTTTATTGGCAATAAACAAGCAGTTTCTGGCAGATTTTAGTGGCAATAAACGAGCAGTTTCAGCAGCAAAAGAAAGGCAGTTCCAGGCAGATTTTAGTGGCAATAAACAACTGTTTCAGCAGCAAAAGAAAGGCAAATCATGGTTGTAACCAAAATCAAACCACCTGCAAAAACCTAATCACAATACTAACCACACCAACAATACTCAATGCCCAACAGTACTCAACATTCAAAGCTCAATAAATAAACGATTCAAACAAAACCAAAGCTTCCAAAAGAAATCTCAAACCACAAACTAACCCCAAGTACTAACCCTACCATCAGAGGTGATTAAAACTGAGAATTCTGCAGGTTTGAAACAACTTAGACTCCTCTTTACAAGTGATTCAAAATAAACTGAAGGAGAATCAAATCCAATCTGCAAGAAAACCAACAATTAAATCCAACAAGGCAATCAAAACCCCAAAAATGCAAATAAGTACTCAAACACATGGCCGAGAATCCAGCAGCAACAATGAAAGTTAAACTGATTTCTCCATCCAAATCAACATAAAATTCCAACTTTAACTCACATAGATTAAATTGCCCGTAGAGAAAGAGAGAGAATCACACAGTTCATATTTTTAGAGTCAACAACAAGTTTCTCAGAAACCAGCAGCAACACCAACAGTGGCTAAGCAAGAGTAAGGGAATCACTGTACTGGTGAGAGAACTGAGTAAACAGAGGCAGAAAATGAAAGCAGAGCAAATAACAACAAGTGAAGGAGGATATTGGACAAAACCCAACGAAGAAGATCCCAATTCCAATCTGAAACCAGTAATCAAAGAAATCGAAGAAACCGCACCATGAATTTCATAAACCCATGTAATCAAAACCACAATATTCGAGGAAAACCATAAATCCTTCCAATAAATCATCCCCAAATTCTTCAACGAAATCGAACCCCAAAATCCTTGAATCCGGTATCGAAATCAGTTTAAATTGGACCCTTTATAATCGCTCACTGATTTACTCAAAATTGGGATTAAACTAAGTTAATCACTAATCAAAGGGCACCCTTTTGTTCATCTAAGAGAGATCAAGCAAAACATCCAACAAATAAATCGCTAGAAGATAAAGATTTTGATGAGACGAAGGAGAGAAGAGGATTCTCTCTTCGTAGAACAATTTCTAGGGTTTTGAGATGAAAATTTTATTTCGGAACCAAACATACTTGGATGGAAAAATCTGTTTTTGAGGAATAAACAAAGAGAGATGATAAAACAACAAATAAAACAACAATAAAACAAATAAAGAAACTCGAAAAGCAGAACACTAATTTAATAATAGAGACATGATTTTGTAAATCGATTGCATCCCCGGCAGCGGCGCCATTTGATAATCCGTATTAAATCGGGTTGTTGAAACATAAGGGTTTCGTTCTCAGAGATGCAAAGATTAAAATCATGATTTAAGAAAAACCATTCTTTATTGATAAAAAATTGTTTACATCCAAAAATATAAGAGCTACCGTAGAAAAAAGGATAAAAACTAAAAAGATAACCCTCCCTCCCTTTACAACTCTCCCTCTTATCCTCACTCCAGCCCTCATTTTGTGGAGATCTTTTAGACAAAATCTTTGACTAAGTCTTCCAGCAGTTGTTGACTAGTACTAGGCCATCTCCAGCATCTCTTGACAACTGGTAATCTCTAGCAACTTTTTAGCTTGTAAAAGTTGGGCTTTAAGACCGAGCTTGGTTGCAATTATCTTATTACCTGCAATAGTCAAATATACTTTAATTAGGCTCAGTGAAACATAAAATAAGGTCTTAGATAATGTGAATTGAAGGACAAAAATAGGCATTTTTCATGCCTATCATGAGCGTTCTGAATATGTGGAGTTTCGGAGTAAGGATTCTTCTGTGTAGAATTACATGTCCTTAACCTCTAGTTCTCTGGTCCTATATATAGGTTTTATAATATGACCGTTTGATGACCATTAAGATTCTTAATGGTGGACGTTATAAAGTATATGTGAGATATTATTTGACTAGATAGTGTAACGTTCTAACCTCTATTGCTGTACAATGGCTTTATTGATGACTGTACACTTGCATAAATCGAACTGTTGATATGGAGGTCGAAAGTGATGACTCAAACTGAGAAATATTTGAATATGCATTTAGTAGTATTTCCTGTATGCTGATGAGGTCGAGGATGAAGCTTGAGTCCGAGATACAAAATAAGTTATTACACCAGCCAACAATCTTTTTACTTCCTTCAATCTTGTAATGACCATAGAATTTAGTCATCTTGTCAATATGTGTATGTGCTCTAGGTATTATTAAAAGACCTGTAATAACAAACCTTAGTCAATGAATTCATTAGAGTAAATAATGTATTCATATTTAAATTTAGAGAAACTAAGACAATGCAATGACTCTCCAGCTTCTTCCCACTCTTTTGACTTCTTTCTCCTATCATACATAATCTTCATGAGGCATCAAATTTAACTTCTCTAGTGCCTTGTGGATTGGTTTATCTTTGATCTTCAAAATCCAATTGTTGAAGTTCTTAGAGAAGCTAGTTGTTTGTAATATGCTCACACTTTACAATGAAATCAAAGTGTAACCTAGCCCAATGTTCAAAGGGATCCTTGAGTAACCACTTATATGTACTTAGGTTGTCTTTTTTCAGTTGGTCAAGGTAAATGTTCATATCAGTCTTCTTGTAAGATTTGGCAACATTACATACTAAACTCTCCAAATGTGTACCCCTATAAATTTTCTTCATATTCTTGCACATATGCCTGAAGCAGAACCTATGACTTGAATTTGGAAATAATTGATTAACAGCTTCAATGAGTCCCTTATGTCTATCTGAGAATAGTGTCTATAATAACTTATTTCATATTTCGGACTCAAAGCCTCATCCTCGACCTCATCAGCATACAAGAAACACTACTAAAATCATATTCAATATTCCTCAGTTCGAGTCATCGCTTTCAACCTCCACGTCAGCAGTTCAATTTACGCAAGTGTACAATCATCAATAGAGATGTTGTACAATAATAGAGGTCAAGACGTTACATCATCTGGTCAAAGAATATCTTACATCTACTTTGTAACGTCCACCATTAAGAATCTTAATGGTCATCAAACGGTCATATTATAAGACCTATAAATAGAACCAGAGAACTACAGATTACGGACATGCAATTCTATTTAGAAGAATCCCTACTCCGAAACTCCATATACTCAAAATGCTCATTGTAATAAGTTAGCAACCTCAATAAAATCATCTTCTCTTTTTCAAAAATTTTAAGAGAGGTCGTAGTTTTTAACCTATTCAAAGGTTTTCTACGCTAAATTATCTTGTTGATTATTATTTATTGTTTTTTAGCGTTCTAGACACATTTGGTGTAAAGGCTAAGTTCGAATCTCAAAATTAGGCTATTACATTTGGCGCCGTCTGTGGAAGCGAAGTCTCAAACCCATTGTCTTAGAAATTGCTGATCATCCTCTTTCAGAATATTACCTCCAGGTCAGAGCATGCCGATAGTTCACGCGGAAGAAAATACCGCACTAGCAGATATGTTGGCCACCCTAAATTCTGAAGCAGAAAGACGTGCTACTTTGGAGCAGCAATTAGCGAGTGTACAGGACGTACTAAAAGTTCTACAGGGTTAACAGGTCACCGTCTAGAAGAACAAAGCCATACAACTTGAAGGCTTGCGAATTTCTATTAATGACAGAATTGGACCTCCTTCGAAAGGCAATCACATAGAAGGTGCGCTTCGATCTAACCATCATCAACATGAAATGGAGCCTATCCCGATCCATGAGGCCCACCAAGAAGTAAATGGCAGCCCAGCGGAGATCAAACAGATTAAAAATCTACCTCGACGAGTTCGAGTCCCCGCAAAAGAACGTTTAAGTGAAGGGAGTGGCAACCATAATCCTGGAGAAGGATGCGTCACCCGCTCGACCATCGCAGCTCGACAATATAACTCAGGAACATTTCGAGAGACGAATCAAAGAAATGCTCAAAGCTCAGACTCTGACTAAAGGAATCTATAACAGATTACAGAAGAGCCTGATCACACAAGAGCTATTAGATGGCGAGGTCCCCACCGGGTTCCATACTCCAAAGATCCGCAAGTACAAAAGAACCGATCCAGTGGAACACGTCCAGGAGTTCTAGGATGCTTTAGGCCTACATTCCACATCCAACCACATTCTCTGCCGGCTCTTCCCTACCAGTTTGTCCGGAAAACCTCTGCGATGGTTCCACACTCTACCTGGAGGGTCCATCACAACTTTGGAACAGCTGTAAAAACTCTTCGTTAAAAATTAATCGCACAACAGAGACAAAGAAGAAAATCTATACTCCTTTTTCAGCCTTAAGCAGTTGTCAGGGGAGAAGCTCGAGACGTTCACTAAGAATTTCTTGGAGTTAACTCGAAAGGTAGATCAGCTCAACCAGAAGATTACCATTTTGACTTTCACCAATGCGTTACTTGTTGATGGAAAGGCGAAATAATACCTCGTCCTCAACAAACCAACAACTCTGGAAGACATGATAAAAAAAGTTAACGGTTATATCAGGGTTGTACACAGTCCAGTTCGGTCCAGTTTTGGCCCTACCGCGAACCGAACCACATACCCCGGTTTTTAATAATAAAGAACCGAAACCGTACCGACTTTAAAAATAACTGGACCAAAACCGAACCAGTCGGTCCGGTTTCAGTTCGGTTTTTTAATTTAGTCAGAAGAGAGATGAATTGAAAGGCTAACCAATAATCTTGAGTATAATACAGAGTAGTACAATTGTCTCAGTTTTCAAACGCATGTGACTCTCCTAAACTCTGTCCCCACTTGGTAGTTGGTACAAATATTTAAACATTAAAATATGAAAATATGCCCACAAGGTAAAAATATTTAAGATTCATCCATCTCAATCATATAATATATATAAGATTCATTCATCTCAATCATATAATATAAAATAATATTATCACTCATCTCAATCATCTCCAACAATAGTTACAACACTCTAAATTAAGAGAGAGAATGAGAGATACAGCTGCAACCATTAACCAACCCAACTCAACCAACAGTCTGAATAGAAGTAGAGGTAGACCCACCTGTAAACTCTGTTTCTAACAAAAGAAGATAAGAAAAGTTGAAAGAGAAAGAGCCCAATGGCGATACCAAAGAGAGATGCCACCTTTGATGTGTGCTGCCATCTTTGAACTCTTCATCCTTACTTCTCTCAGAATCATCAAAAAACTCCTCATCCTTACTTCATTGACAAGAAACAAAAACTGTCTAAGGGTATAATTGATTCTAATTTAGGATTTGGTGACAAGAACTACTCATACAGGAAACGAATTCAGAATTGGGCATGGAACAACCTCTCCACTCTTGACCATAATAAGAATTGTACCTACAAAAAAATAAAATGGGAAACTGAATCAGATACTATATTCAAACTCAATTTATAATGGGACGACATACATATATATATATATATATATATGTATGTCGTCCATCAATTACCTTAGTATTATGACACTGAGGAAGAATAGGATCAAACATATTTTCAGATATCGTCCATCAATTACCCGCAAAGGATGAACTTGCAAGCTGGATATGCCATTCCTGTAAAACAAACAAAACAGATAGTAATCAGATGCTGAGAACACCAAGAAGGGGGTCTCCATTTGATCTCAACGCTGGAGCTTTCATTCTTCTAGCATTCTGAGGCTCTTTTGACAAATCAAAGCTTGCCCCTTTCATCCTTAATTCTTGAACACATCTTGTAAGCGCTCTATTATCGCATATCTCCCTTTGTAATTGTCTAGAAACCTTTCAAAACCTGCATAGTTTTATCTGAACCAAAAAGATCAAAAACAGTAAAGTAATAAGAGATAAAAATGAGGGAATCCACCATTTCCTGTAAGAACCCTCTTTTGAGTTAATATAAGAGGCGCAGATGAGAGTGAGGAAAAAGGCATAAAAGGTGAGGAGGAAGCAACACAATTGGAAGATCTCGCATTTGATACTATCAAACCAAAGTGGAGGTCTTTGAATCTAGAGAGAGAATCAACAATTTCAGATTATCAAACTAAAGTGGTGGAGGTCTTCGAATCTAGAGAGAGAATTGGCAATGGTGGAGGTCTCTGAATCTAGAAAGAGATCAACAATGGTGGAGGTCAGAGGTCACACCGTCGCAGACTCGTAGTGGCAGTGTGCAGTGGTTGTGGATGGTGAATTGGTGATGAAGTGAGTCGAGGAACTGAGGAAGTGAGTTGAGGAACTGAGGAAGAAAAGGATTGAAGTAATACTTATCAAAACTCAAAAGTCTTAACTCTTAAGGTGAAACCAAACTCTGTTCGGTTTGGTCAGTTAACAGGGGGTAGGTAACCATTAACCGAACCGGGCTAGCCCGGTTCCCCACTTTTTGAACTGAAAACCGAACCAGCCTTGTTAAAATTGAAAAAAACTTTCAGTTCGGTCCGGTTCGGTTCGGTTTCTCAGTTTCCCGATTTCTTTGTACATCCCTAGGTTATATCGACCTGGAAAAAATGGTGCCTGACATACAAAAACCTCATAGGTCAACATTAACAGCTCGAGATTAGTCAACCAACCAAGACTTTAATCGTCCTGCCGATCAGGGATGAGACAGGAAATGGACAAAATCTAACAACGAGCGACCTCAAAAATGGAATAACTTGCCAAAGACTTGCCTTCCCAAGATGAATGCGACCATAGCCAGCATTTATCCTATACTTCAGAAGGATCGATTTTTTCGTAATGTACAATATCTCCAACCTATTGAGAATAAATCATATTGTATTCACCACAAGGTCAGACATCACGAAACAGAACACTGCTTTGCCTTACATCGGTTATTGGAGTATATCTTCGCTGATGGACGAATGCATGAGTATATTGTAAACGTTGAAAGCTACAAGAATGGGAGTTACAAACTTCCTACAGATGTCGTACAAACTGAAGAGCCGGCAGGAGAGAAATACTTATACCATATGTCGCTCTGCCACTTCGTTGAGACTCAGATCCTCAACCAATTGAACAGAACTAAGAGACAACGGGTCAACCAATATCACGACCTCTCCATGAAAGACAAAGATGCTCATTTACTTATCGTTTCCAGCTCTCAACGAACAGGAATTTCTTTTGACGACTGTGATGTCCGTTATATCAACTATCTTCACCATGATGCTTTGGTGATCATGCTAAAAATGTGAAATATGGTGCTTCACACGATGATAATAAATACTAGGAGTACTATTGAATTACGTTTTCAAAGCACGATTGATCAGATTGGACTGGTCAATAAAGTCTAGCCCATTGACATTGATATATGTGGCTTCAACGGATCTAAAGATGAACGCGTAGGAAAGATTATACTTCATATCACGGCAGGACCCGTATCACTCGGCGTTGTCTTTTATGTTATCAATACAAAATCCCGTTATTTGGGGATAATGGGACGTTGCTGGTTACGCAATATATGAGTTATTCTATCCACCTATTATTTAGCGCTGCGATTTGAGTAGAATAACAGCGTATATGAGATCAAAGGAAGTTAGAAGCTCGCTCGAGCATGTGAAAATTCTATCGTCATCGTTCCAGAATCCTTAGAGCCACAGTTCCCATAGCAATTACAGAAAATAGCAGGAAATGTTACAGAAAACTATACACTAAACTCTACAGAAAACCATATGCCAAGCGCTAAAACAACAAAGTACGTCAAAATTAGTGACGAAAAACAAGGAACATACATTGGCACTCTTTGGCCAACAGTAGAACGGGATGTCCTCATTCAGTTCCTTAAAGACAATAATGATGTATTAGCTTGGACATTTCATAAAATACCGGGTATTGATCCCAATCTAGCTTGCCACAAGCTCAATTTAAAGGATAAAGTCGAAGCTGTCAAACAGAAGCAAAGGACTTTAGCACCGAGACTCTGAGAAGTAAATAAAAAGATTGACAAACTCATCGAAGTTGGCTTTATCAGAAATGCCAATTACCCATAATGGATCTCGAATATTGTGGCAGCCTCAAAGAAGAACGGCAAGATCAGAGTGTGCATGGATTTCACAGACCTCAATAAACATAATCCAAAGGACAGTTTTCCACTTCCAATTATAAACCATATGTTCTATTCTACTTCTAGACATGAACTCTTGTCCATGATGGATGCCGAATCAGGATATAATCAGATACCTATGCTACCTGATGACCATGAGAAGACAACTTTCATTACAGAACATGGCCTATACTGTTATAAGGTTATGCCTTTGAGTCTCACGAATGCTGGAGCCACTTATCAATGGTTGATGACACAAATATTCAAAGATCACCTCAAAAAATGATGGAAGTCTACATTCATGATATGTTGTGTAAAAGCCTTAAAAAGGATAACCGATTACAAACTTGCGCAATACTTTTGAAATTCTCCGTTCCTACAAGATGAGGCTCAACCCTGAAAAGTGCCAGTTCGGGGTCTAGTCAGGGAAATTCTTGGGACATTTAATCAGTAAGAGGGGTATAGAAGCTGATCCATATCGTATTCACGCACTATTGTCTATGCCCTCTCCAAAAGCAAAGAAAGACGTACAGAAGTTAACAGGCAAGATTACCGTAATAAATTATTTTATTTCGAAATCTTCATATCGATGTCGATGGTTGTTCAACCTATTGCGTGAAGGGGCAACGAAACAGAAGTCTAAAAAGAATCCTGAGATCGAGTGGACAACAGAGTATGAAGCAGTATTTCAGGAACTCAAACTTTACTTGGGATCACCACTAGTGATGAGTACGCCTAACGAGGGGGGATAACTCACAATATATCTTATAGTTACCAACAAATCAGTAAGTTCTGTTCTCATTTGACTTGATGGAAAGACGAAAAAACCTGTCTACTTCATCAGCAAAACTCTCACTCCAGCAGAGTCCCGATATACCAAGATCGAGAAATTGCTTTTAGCTCTTATGTATACATCACAAAAATTGAGACAGTATTTTCAAGCACACTCAGTTTGAGTGGTAACAAATTACCCTTTACAAGAGATCTTATCCAAATGGGAAAAATCCAAACAAGTATAACAATAGTCAATCACTCTTGGTGAACATGACATCCATTTTGAACCATAACATTCTGAAAAAGGTTAAGCAGTAGCAGACTTCCTTGCAAACTTCCCAGTAGAAGATCCTGACTGTGAAGAAGACAGCGCAGATACCAATGAGGAACAATTCGAAGAAAAGTCAGACTGGATAACTCGAAAAGGGTGGCATCTTTTAACTGATGGATCTTCCGGACCTGCAGGATCCAGAATTAAAATCGTGCTTATCACACCTTCTAATGATAGGATCGAGAAAGCAGTCAGGCTCAATTTTGAAGCTACCAACAATGCGGCCGAGTATGAAGCAATGATTCATAGTCTAGATATGGCTCTTGAGATTGGAGTCTCCGAGCTGTCTGTGTACATGGACTCTTTACTCATAGTAAACCATTACACAGAAAAATTCTAGAAGAACAGAAAGATGATTGACTATACAGCAGTAGTAGCCGACAGAATGAGCAAATTCAAAAGAATTACTATCAAACATTTATCGCGCATAAAAAATAGATATTCAGACTCTCTCGCGTATCTGCCAAAAATCCTTGGTACGGAAGCTTGTTATCTGAAGATCAAAGTATTATTCACCCCTAGCATTAACATCATAAGCTCGAATTCTATCAATACTGGGGGTGTTGAAGAGGACGAGGACGATTGGAGATAACCTTTCTTCAAGTATATTGGGACTAAAAATACGTTTTACGGTGAACTCCCAACAGATCCCACTAAAAGGAGACGCATACTTGATAATGTTAAACGATACATCGTGGACAACAGTCTCCTTTACAAAATTTCGGTAACAGGACCATACCTCGAATGCTTGTCGAACAAAGAAGCTCAAAAGTTCCTACACAAACTTCATGAGGGGACTTATGGTTCCCATACAGCGGGACGATCTCTTGCAAATCGAGCTCTTACTCAAGGAGTCTTTTGACCCAAAATAAAAATTTGACCCATTGAACTCACAAGAAAATGCGATGCCTGCCAAAGACATGGCCCTCAAATTCGAGTTCTAGCCTTGGAACTCCATTCTAGCAACGCTGTTTTGCCATTTAAAAGATGGGCCCTCGGCCTTGTAGGAGAATTCCCCACGACACCAGGCAAGAGAAAACACCTTCTAGTAGTAATAGATACTTCACAAATGGGGTATAAAGCAGTCCCTCTAGTTATGCGGACACGCGAAGACGAAGTCATCAAATTTATCTAGGAAACTATCATCATCCGATTCGGTTGCCCCCATCTCATCAAAATCAATAATGGACCTCAATTTGTTGGCTCCAGAGTCGTTGAATTCCTCAATCAACACAATATCTTCCACTCCCCTTCAAATCCATATTGCCCTCAAAGAAATGGTCAGGCGCAAATCACGAATCAAACTATAGTGGATGGGATCAAAAAGCGCTTGACAAAGAAGAAGGGTAATTGGGTCTAATAACTACCACATGTTTAGTGGGCATATCGCACAATACTACGGGTATCAACTGGATGCACGCCGTTCTTCCTAGCGTATGGTACAGAAGTAATCATCCCCACTCTATATCATCACCCAATACGCGACCATACCATGACGGATGAAAAGAAAGAGTACCAGTTGGCATGTAATATAAATTAAATCGAGGAGACTAGAAACATAACAATCATGAATTTGGGAAAATACTACCGATCTTATAACAAGCGTGTTCGTCACAGAGAATTCGATATCAAAGATCTCGTCCTACGAGAAATTCCCGAACTCGGAAAAGAAGCAAGCGCTAGAAAACTGTCCGAAAATTGAGAAGGCCCTTTTGCTATTATCGGAAAAAGTAGCCTTGGTTCTTACGATCTCGCCACTGAACATGGAGATCGAATCCCTAATCCTTAGAACACGAGAAAATGAAATGTATCGCCGATAAAAATCCATCACAGTGTACTTTTCTACAAATCAATCTATCATTTTATGACGATCTTACATCAATAAAAGATTATGTTCGATCTCCATACATCTGAGTACTTTATACTATTCCATATAATACTCTATTATAACATCATCGTACGTCAATCTTTCACCAATGAAATACTTGTGTTCGATTGCCCTGCACTATAGTATTTTTTTAATATATCCAATAAGTACTTCTATATACAGGTTACAAATTGTTTATTGCTTTGGCCAAATTGACGTCTATTATATTGCAGATTGTTTGTTACGTTGGTCAAATTGATTGCCTCTTACATTACAGATGTTTTGACCGCAGTGTGACATGAGATCTAGGGTCCATGGTGCCAAAATTGGAGTTCTGAGCAGCGTAGGTTAGAGATGGAAAGAAAATCGTTATGGGGGGAGAGTGTCAGAGGTTTATGTGGAAACGGTTGGACAGGATGATGCGCGTGACGTTGCGAAACCTTCTGATTGGGTAAATAGTTCAAGTGTAGTTTTAGTGAGAGGAGTAATGATTGTGAGGGGTGCGCTAGGTTCTACGAACACAATAATGTATGATAATAGGAAGTATAGAATAATGATCATATACTAAACCCTTTGTTAAAATCACCGATTAAGTATTAGTAGAACATTAGTATAATAGGATGGTCCCCAGAGGTTATCGAACGTAGGGAGCATAATGGCAGAACGGTGCGGTTTGAAGCCATAAATAATGCATAACGTAAGAGAGTTGATTGGTTTGGTGGAGTAGAAAAGTAACGAACGATCTTTAATGGAATAAATGATCAGTTTGACCGGAGCAACAAACGATCTATAAGATAAGGAGATGATCAGTTCGGCCAAAACAAACAACGATCTGTAATGTAAATAGATGATCAATTTGGCCAAAGCAAACAAAACGATCTATACGGTAATCGATGATCAGTTTGGCCAAAGTAATAACGATCTGTAATGAATAGGCAATCAGTTTGGCCAGAGCAAAAAACGATCTATAATGTAATAGGCAAATCAGTTTGGCACCAAAGCAACAAACGATCTATAATGTAATCAATGATCAGTTGGCCAAAGCAACAAACG
>JACGCM010002696.1:0-13546 GCA_014058105.1 Kingdonia uniflora
GGTGACAAATTTTTATCAAACCTAATATTAAGAAAGACCACCATCTATAATCTATAATCCAAGTTCACAAGGACTTCAATTCACATGATATAAATTTGGGCATTTCACTGTAGTAATTAAACAAAATCAAATCTAACAGGTTTATTTGATAACAATCCACCATTTCGATTCAACGTTTAACATAAATTAATTCAAAGTGCAAATTGGGAAATCTATGGTGAAATAATGAAACTTACAAGATTTCCTCTTCAAATGCATTGAAACCAGCCCTAGCGGAGTATGGGAGACATAAACCCTAATTTTTCTTTCTTGGAAAATACTTCATCACCAAATGGAGCACGATGGTGAAGAATTGGCTAAACCCTAATATTTAATTCAATGAAATCACTCCAATTTAACCTTGATCTGGTATTTTAGGGTAATTAGGGTCCATCAAAACCAATTATATGCACCATATATGATTTTAGAATGAGATAGACTTGTGAGAGAAGGAGGGAGAGAGCGAGAGGTAGGTGTTGATTGAATCAGGTTCAGGATTTTTTTGGTTGAAGTTGCAATTTAAGAAGGATAACAAGAAGAAGAAGAATAAAAAATACTAGTGCTAGTGATATGTAATGCTTAAATATCATCTTTCTTTTTGTGTTTTTAGCATTTTGGTTTAATGATGAGGTAGCAGCGATGGAGATGTAAACTATGCACATATTCTAATACCATTATTCTCAAAAGGAAGTACCGATGAGGGAAGATGTTAATCTTTCACTCTCAAATACTACTAGTGATTCTCAAGAGGGTGTTATTGATCTAGAAGATAATCTGAAACTCCTCTTTGTTTCGAATTAATATTTGTTCCTAGTTCTTTTACTAGGGAGAATCTTTCGTAATGATAAATACACCTTAAGAAATTGTAGCACTTACTGATGACACTACTATTCTACGGGTTTTGTCAAAGACATATGGGAAGCTAAATCCTATAAGGATCGTTGTAAGAAATACCCATCCTTCTCTTGGATTAAGGAACTTTGTACCTAATATATTTCGCGACGAGTCTTACTGTTACTATTATGAAAAATTACTAAAAGTTTTCCAACATATGTAACCAATTTAGGAATCAACTATCATGATAAAGGAATTATTCAATCACAACAACAAAAATTGAATACTACACATTGAACCTAGCAACTCTAGAAGGAAATAAATTAGAGTTTGAATTAAAAAATTACAGGAATACAATAGAGATCAGCATCAGATCAACAAATAGCAAACCCAAAAAGTAAAAGAGATCACAAATTAGCAAACCCGACAACAGCAGAAAATTAACAAATCAACAACCTCGAGAGCAACAACCAACGAATCAGATTGTGTATGGGGCTTTGAGAAGTTTGAGCCGTCAGAAAGAGTTAAGGGAGAAGGATTGTGGTGAAGAGATATTGAGTTGAGTTGATACGAAGAAGGATTGTTAAGGACCGCGTGAGGAGAGATTGAGTAGACAAAATTGAGTTGAAACTTTTCATTTCTGTTTTTGTTGCGGTGTTTTTTTCCGCAGTCCCTAAACATAACCTATTAGGGATGGCCATGTCCCACCGTCCTTAAACTACTTATACAATTAGGGATGGGTATGTCCAACTGTCCCTAAACTTATACTATTAAGGACGGGTAAGTTTTTCTGCCCCATAAACAAAAATAATATGAGACGGAATCAAAACTGTCCCAATGTGATATTATTATAGACAAATTTACTCTGTCTCTAATATTTTGTCCCTAATAATCATTTTTTTTGTAGTGCGTTCTTTTCATCTTTCTTGTCACTCTTCAAGTACTTACCTTCAATAGCAATTGCTTTCACGGTAGCATCTTCAATATTCTTCACGTAAAAGCTTCAACTGCTTTCTTATAAACTTCGACATCCCCCCATATAATTCATGAACACTTCATACTCGTCCACATCAATGTCCAAAACCAAAGTTTGGTTATGAAACTTTGTAGTAAACTCTTGTATAGATTGCCCATGCTTTTGGCGCAATTGCCATTTGAACCATCTCTCTTCCTCATACCTATAGGATAAAATTACTTCCTTAGCGACACCTTGAACTCTTTCTAACTCAAGTTTTCTACTACGTAATATTTCTTATAGGACTTCTACCACGTAGTGCATGACTTGCGAATTTCAATGTTAAAAGCATATTTTCTTAGCATTTGAATTCGTAAACTGAATAGTAGGTCTCTAATATATCTAACTAGTTATCTAATTTCTCAACATCGATTGACCCGTTGAATACTAAAATTTTAATTTTAAAATTGATACGGATTACGTATAGGATTCATGGACTTACCAATAATCGATCTCTCCTCGAAAATTTGGTATCACTAGAACCTTTGTCTACCTCCTTGTTACCCTCGTCATTTCCCTCCTCCACAACTCTTTTATCTTCTTACGTTCTTGTCACTTCGTTGAAGTGGATGCTTTAGCAAGTTTTACGAGGTGTAATTGTTCTACCAACTCCCCTAGAGTTGTAGTTAGGTAAGAAACTTATATTTTAGTTTCCTGAGCCTTTCGTCGAAATTGCCCATCTCCGAATTTGGCTTCTTCTCCAAGCTAGGTTTTCGGTGAATCTTCAACGGCTCATAAGAATCTCCTTCATTTGCTTGAGTTGGTCACGTTTAATAAACCATAACCCCTGAGAATCGTAACTTGAAAATATGATACCACTTAATCCACAATCAAATTAAGATCACCTGTAACGAAGAATTAAATGGATACGAACATTTTGCGAGATAATTCCCAATAAGAGCATAAATTGCTCGTTTGATTGATTTCAATTAATTCCTCTTTCAACCCTAAGGGGCAGTTTGGGTACTATGTTAAACCAGTCTAGTTCAGTTCAGAACTAAACTAAGTTAAACATACATGTTTGGCAAACTATAGGCCTTACTAATCAAGATTCCTTTTAAACTAGTCTGCTCCATATTTAGAGGAAACTGGTTTTTTTATTGGAAAATATACTCGTTTCGCAACCAAACGAGTTTCAAAATCTTATTAAAATTGCGATAAAATAATAGAGTTTCACACTTATTGAAACAGATAAAGAACTCTACACTTCCTTCTCTTCATTAATTTTTCCTACTAATACACCCACCATTAATGCTCTCTCGCATCAACTACACTTTCTTTCTCCTCAATTAATAGTTTCCCATTATTGACTTCATTTCTCCACTCATTAATCTCTCTCTCTCCCCCCCTAAATCTTTTTCTCTCTCAAATTTCTCTAATGGCGATAACACTCACTCAGTGATAATAACGTCTTTCACACAAAGACTCAGATCCTAAAATCACTCTTTGAAAGAGACACAAGCATCACTATCACGAAGGCACCAACGATACTATCCGATGACTTGTCTCCATCGAACTCAATGACTGAGCTCAAAGGACTCTCCCACACTGCTATGCATCTAATGTTCTATCTCTCTCTAATCTTGCCCATACACACAAAAATGAAAACTAAATTAATTATTTATGTTGATATGCAGGAAAAAACAAATTGTTCTTTGGGGTTGAGGTTTCTCTTTGATATTTTGGGTTGAAGGGCTTCCTTTGATATATATGTATTTTGAAGGATATTTTAGCATCTTCTTCACTAGCAAGTGATATGGCAATCTAGTCCCTGCCATTACATTTGTTATTGCTGCCTTTGTTGGGTGAGTCCTCCAAACTTAGTCGATCTCTTATTTAGATACAAAGGTATTGATGTAAAGTTAAGTACTATATTCGGGCCTTACCATCTGAAAGAAGGATCATTTATTATTCGGGGACTAATAGCAGCTGCAGGTTTGCAGCATAAGTTTGTATATAACATAATTATAAGCTTTCTAATGCATAAATGTATAGCAGATTATAAGGGCTTCTTGTTTTAAACTGATTAGATTAGAGAAAGTAGCTTTCAGAAGCTTGAGAAGCATGTCAAGGTAGCAGGCACCATTATTTGTGTTGGCAAAGCTATGTCCATGGCATTGTTGAAGGGTGAAAAGTTCTTAAATATCAAACGTGTTCTGCAAATTTTAGTTTTCGGTTCAGGAGGTGAGGATTGATTGTTGGGTTCCGTTTTCCTCTTTGGAAGCTGTTGTTGCTGGTCACTTTGGCTCATTTTGTAGTATTCCACACTAGATATTCACCATGATCCTGCAAACTTGATAACAACAGTAAATAGTAGAGTGAAGGAGAATCTTTGGCCATTGAGTCAGCCATAGATTCTTGTGGTGGCGAGATCGATAACAAAGATGTTGTTTATCAGAGTATGAATGATAAGAGTTCGTTCAATAATGTGAAGATTGTAGTGGTGGTAATGGTAGAGGAATTAAGAATGTGAGAGTTCATGATTCGGGGGTGGTGAATACGCGGCGTTGTATCGATCGTCTACTCCAGCTCGTAGTAGAGTGAGGGAGTGTCATTTGAGTTCTGATGCCATTTTAAACAGAGTCATGCAAGTCTATTCAACCTATGTATTGTTGTGCTTGTTGTGGTGAATAGTAAATTTAGAATTTAATGAAGTATGGCTTGCTTATTGGATCTGATTTTTGGTTCAGTTCGACATTATCGAGAGACTGGCCACTTTTTTGTTGCCTTACCCTACCTATTTTTCCACTTTGGGCTTTTATTGTGGAAGTGCTCGCCCAAATAAGTTAATATCTGATATGGTTGTTGTTTGTCTTCATGTACTGATTACCACCTCTACAATCTTGTATCTAGTATTTATGATTCTCGGGTTTGATTCTACTGTTCAAGCTGACATTACCTTAATACTCTTTTTTAGCACTGTCTCGTTGAAGTTGGTGTCATATGCACACACGATTTATGATATGAGCAAGTAGGAAAATGTTAAAAATAATTATAAGACTGGTTTACGATACAAGTATCCAAACATCATACAAGTCAGAACTAGGATAACAGGTAAAAATGACCAAACAACATATTAAACTGAACTAGTTTAGGTTTATACATATCCAGGATAGTCCAGCTAGGTTTATCCTTGGCTGGCCCAAAAATTTAAGTATCCAAACAGCCCCTAAGTTCTAGTTTACAAACTTAGATATTTTTTTATTACCTAGCCTTACCCTTTTATGAAGGTTACAAGTTTCTAGTTACAAAATAGGACAATTATGCCCTTAAACGCACTAAACTATGAAGAAATCGTGATAGTTGTTTGAACGAACCCTGGGTTATTCGAACGACTGGCTCAATTAAGCCTAATAATCGAGGCAGATAGATTAGTCTTTTGGGAACTCATAGTCATTCAAACAAATCTAAATTTTGTTCGAACGACTTGCTAATATAACCTAAAACTTAAGGCAGACAGATTGGCTTTGCTTTCTTCATATCTCGTTCTAACGGCTCCAAGACTCGTTCGAACGAGTTAACATTATTTTAAGGGCCTCCTAGAATAGGAACTATCAGAGTGGCTCACCCTAAAGATTTTTAATGAAGAGTCAAGAAAGAATGCAATTTTAAGTTCAAAATATAATCCCAACGAATATCAGAATTGTTGGACGTGTTCACTTGGATCAGTACATTCGTATTTGTGTATCTTTAGAGTAAGGAATCCTGTTAGAACTTCCATTTTGAAAAACTCTTTGGCAATAGGACTTCCTTGTAGTTTGCCACTATCGTTTTCTTTACAAAGAGCTTGGGCTTCTATCAATTCCTTGAATCTTTGATCCATGTGCTTTTGTATAACATATCGATGTAGTGCTAGAATTGATTGGTGTGCAGGTCTTGGGTTATGAATTTCGCTGCCCATGCTCAATCTTTCCCGAACTGGCACCCTAGATAGATATCGCGACTCACTTTTAAAACTTTATATTACCTATAGCACCTGCATTACCTTTATATTACCCTAAATTGTAGGGACATGTCTCTTGAGCTACAGTAATAGCAAACTACTACAATATATGACTCACACAAAATATGGAGGATATACACCCTTTCAATGTTGACACCTGGACCACGAACTAAGAAGATATGTGGCTTGAGCACCCTTGTAATACAGAAGAATGAGTCAAGGATACCTGCCCCCACGAACTAGCAGTTACAGGAAAAACCTCCATTTTTCCCCAATCTAGAGAACATATTGGCACACACAAACTAAGGATAAGATCAATAAAAGGGATAGTAGAGAGAAAAGAAGGAGATAGAAAAAAATAGTCAATTTACTCTCAAGATCTCAACTATTGTAAACCCCAAGAGACTCCAACAATAAAGTTATCCTTCTAAATCCTCGAGCTGAGGTCGTTGCTTTTACCTATTCAGAGGTTTCCACACTAAACATGTGTCACGTTATATTATATATTTACGACTATTTGTGTCACAGGTTCATTTGGCGTAAGAAACCATTCGAGCTATGAATTTAGTTATTTAGGACCTTACACTCAAGGAAATATTTTCTTACATAAAAGGCAGCTAGTAAGGTACCTGAGAGTCTAAGACTTGTAGATTGGTCGCCAGTAACATTTTTGAGTTATAAACCTTATAAAAATGGGCTCACCTACAGAATAACCATAAAATTGCATATATGTGGTGTCGGAGTATGGTTAGAAGTATAAACTAAGGCTAGGCTATAAAAAAAATAGGTTGCCACCTTAACTTTCCCTCTTCACATAAAAAATTACAAGCAATGGAGCATATAAATCAAAGTATTATATCGTTCCAAGACTAAAAAACAAGTCACACAAGCAAAGAAGAAATTAAAATAATGCCCTTGAAGAATACTAGAAGTTTCAAGTCAATTTGTCTTTCTATGAGAAAAAAACTTATTAGAATTCATACAGAAGTAGCAGATTTACACCATCCTCACTAGGCCTAATCAAAGTCATAATTGCCAATTTTAGAAATTTAGGGTCAATAGAATAGAGAAAATATTTCAATTAAAAGCATATACAGCAGTTAGGCGGGTTCAAATCTACCTTTTCCTCCCAAATAGTAACCCAACCTTGAGTTTCCTGCAGCAGTTGAGTGGGTTGGAAACCTACCCACTAATTTTTTTAGATTAAACCAATCATAAAGGCCACATGGCAAGAGAGATGAGAGAGAAAAAGTAAAAATAATGTCGCACAATTCTGAATTGTGTCATACTTTTAATTTAAAATATATATATTTCGCATCGTGGACCATTAAAACTGTGACGTGGCTTAATCTGGACTGTCCATTTTGCCACGTAGTTCAGAACTGCACGACATTAATATTTTAACACCCACCCCACGGGTCTCTGACCCGACCCTCAAGGTGAGTTGGATGAGGAATTGGGTGCCACGTTAGCCAATTCACCCTATAACTCTGAGTTGGTTTTCAAAAATAGAGGATGGGTTGTCTCTACCTAAGAAAGTCACCTAGCTACTGCATGTGCTCTGCGAGTATTATTTTCTACTAAAGATTACACATAATAAATTGAGAGCTGCTAGGAAGACCCCAAGGTTCTCCATCTAAGTGGCCACAAATGAGAACACGACACCTAGATTGGTAGAAACTGGCTGACTTATTTAACCAGTTATGCCTAAAACTTAGAAATAAAATACCATACAAATCAAAAGTTTTAAACGACTTATTTTTTATCTAAATTGATTTTGGCCAAGCTGTTTTAATGAGGAATTACATGTTAAACCCTAACATATCTTTAAGTCTTCTTATAACATGGGTCATGATCCAGTTTTATTACTTTCAGATAACATAAAGAATAGCTAACTTTTAATCAAATAGTAGTAATAAATGACTAAATTTGGGAGGGGTGTTCTTCTCTAATGCATTCTAGATATGAATAAGAGAGGTAGAGATTAATCCTATTGCAACTCGATGATCGTAGCACCAATAATAATATCCTTGTAAGCTTTTTAGCTTTTCTAAACACAACAAGAAAGAGAAGGATAGAAAGATGAGATAAGAGTCTTGCTTATAATTACTTAATTCTAACCCAAAAATATACACTTAATATAGTAGAGGTGAAGACTCAAAACATTAAACATAAACTATTCCTATTTGTAAATCACACACCATTACTCTATCATTACATAAGTAACTCCCATTAACTAGAATGAAAAGTCTGACTCTTAATTTGCATTATTCCAGCACTCCCCTTAATGCACAATCTTCATTACTCCCAGCTTCTCTCTTATGTAACAAAATTGTTCATTTGGAATGTCAGCAAGATTATCTTCTGTCTTGCAATACTTCAACTCAATTTTACCTCTTTCAACAGAATCTTGGATGAAGTAATACCTCATTGGAATGTGCCTTGTCTTACTATGATAAATTGGATTTTTCACTACTTAAATCGTTGACTTTTGTCACAGTAGATAACAGTCCCTTTGTCGTATTTTCTGCTCATATCTTAATAATTCTTTGTACCCATAATACTGACATGTTGCAATGGATGTTGCCACATATTATGCTTTTGTTGATGATAAAGCAATGGTTTTGTGTTTTTTTGACAACCACAAACAATTTCTAGATCCCAAATCACTGTCAGTATATCCTATAAGCTTTGAATCAAAAACATGACTAACCTTATTCCAAAATTGATGGTTCCATGGATATATCGCAATGCCCATTTTGCCGTGCCCAAATGAGTTGATTTGGACAGTGCATAAATCTTAACAGTAAACTTGTTGCAACTTGTAGAAGAGAGGTATAAAAGACTTCTGATCGTGCTTCCGTACAATGACTCACTTACTTTTTCTGACCCATCTTCTTTAACCAACTTCTCATTCACTACAAGAGCAGTAACAACTGGTTGGCATTGATCTATGCAAAATTTCTTAAGAACCGATTCAGCATATTTCTTTTGACGGATAAAAATTCCTACTTCGCCTTGTGAAACATCTATACCTAAGAAATAGTTCATCAAGCAAGATCATTCATCTCATATGTTTTCATCATGCTGCCTTTGAACTCTTGCAATATTTGTGATCATTTCCCATGAAAATCAAATCATATACATGCAATGAGATAATGAAAATAGATGTACCTTCAGTTTTAATGTACAAGGTCGGCTCACTCTTGCATCATTAAAACAGATTTTTTTTAAAATATTTATCTATTTGACTGTACCAGTGTGCGGCGCTTGTATTAACCCATGCAAAGACTTCTTCAACCAATAAACTTTTTCTTCCTCTCCTTTGATGATGAACCCTTGGGGTTGAGATACATACATTTCATCATCAAGCTCCCCTTTAGAAATGTTGATTTCGCATCAAGTTGAAATAGACCACTTCTTTTGAGCCGCAGGTGCGATGAGTGCTCTTATGATATCAAGCCTTGCTACAGAAGAAGCCTAGCTTTGTACAAGCCCTTTGCAACAAGCCTAACTTTGTACTTTTGGACGACACCATTGCGTTGAATTTTGTTTTGTAAACCCTTTTTACCCGATAACATCTTGTTACTTGGTAGATCAACTAACTCCTAGGTGGAATTTTTTTCAATCATGTTGATTCTTCGGTCATAGCCTTGACCAAATTTTAATTCGTGATGTCTTTTCAAAAGTCCTCACTCCATGGCGCTATAAAATTGTAGCTTTCACGTATATATTCACAAGAGACTTCATTTTTTTAAGTTGATTCTAGAGAAGAACTAGATGTTGATGACGTAGAATAACTATATGATGGAGTTGATGGTCTTGTACTCGGAGGTGTAGATTCATGTATCAACAGAGTTGTTGGTTCATAGTCTTCATGTCTCTCAATTTCTACCACCTGAGTTGTTTTTCTGAAGTGTCTCCCTGAATATACAACTTTTGTTCTTGCACATTTTAATTACTCCAATCCCAATGTCAAATTAGCAAACACAACATCATCTCTGTTGATTATAAGCTGGTTAGTTTCAAGGTTATAAGAACAATAGCCTTTGGATTTTGAACTATAACCAGTAAAGATGCACAAATTAGATTTTGTATCTAGATTTTGATGCTTTTGGGAAGGAATGTGCACATAAAATATATGCCCAAATACTCGCAAAGGCTTGTGACCTGACAATGCTTTAATAGGTATTTTGTTGAGAAAAGCTCTTGTCGAACACCTATTAAGCAAATAAGCCGATGTTGGTACAGCTTCTGCCAAAAATGATTTGGAAGTTCTTTCTTCTTTAGCATAGAACGAGCCATCTCAATAATGGTTCTATTTTTTCACCCTGCGATGCCATTTTTGTTAAGGTGAGTATGCACAAGTTAGTTGCCGCTAGATTCCCATCTCTTCACAATATAACACAAACTCGCTTGACATATACTCGCCTCTACAGTCGCTTCTAATGTCTTGATTTTCATACCACTTTGTCTTTCTACTTGAGCCTTAAAGGTCTAAAAAAATGGAGAAAGCTTCTGACTTTTGCTTAATGAAATAAATCCGTATCATTCTTGTAAAATCATCGACAAAAATGATAAAGTACAAGCTCTAACTAAGGGAAGGAGTTTGCATTTTCCTACAAATATCAATGTGGATCAACTCTAATAGCGTCTTCGATTTCCACGTACTTTCATAAAAGGGGAACGATGATGTTTTCCTAGTACACATCCCAAACATATGTTTTTCCTCATTTCGATTGTAGGTAAACCTTCCACCATCTTTTTTTGATTTAACAACTTCGGGCCATGAATGTTTAAATGCCCAACCTTTTATGCCAAAGCCAACATTCATCTACCATTTTGACTCTCAATGTACTATCCAAGGGATACCAATTTTATAGGAAAATTTTGAAAAAAAATTTCCATGTCAATTTTTACAATGACATGATTCTCACAATTTAATCAAAAATGGTGCAAGAATCATTTTGGAAAAGTAGAAAATATCCATGTTGAACAAGCTGTCCAACACTTAGCAAATTTGTAATCAAATTTGAAACCATAAAACATCTTTTATGTACCTGGCTCCCCTCTTGGTTTGAACGGGTATTGTTCCTTTTCCACTTGCATGCACAACAGGTCAATTTCCCAATCTGATTTGGGATTTTACCGACTTGTCAATATTGGTAAAATTTTGATCATCCCCTGTCATGTGATTCGTACAACCACTATCTAGTTACCATGTATCTTCATCTTGCATATCGGGTGTCATGTTTCGCGAAACAAACATATTTTCTTCAACATTTTCCTTGGTGTATTTGGCATCTTCTTGATTTTCTTTGAACCTACAATCCTTCTGTAAATGCCCAACTTCTTACAGTCAAAACATTGCGGTTTCCCCTTATTCTAACACTCACTTTCGGCATATCCCCCCTTTTACAGAAGTTGCAAGTAACATTTTATGTTTTTACCGGTGTTTTTTGTAAGTTTTCTGGGATATCCTCCTTTCTTCATATACGTAGTTTGGCCTATTTTCGGGTTCTCCTTGGAACTTCTTGAAAGAATTTTGCCCACCACTTGAATGTTTTGTTTCAAAATAATGTCTACTAGATCTTTTCCATGCCTGACATTCTCTGCTGATAAGAGTCTAAAGAACCCATTAATCAACAAGAGATAAATTTGATAGGTCTTTTGACTCTTCTAAACATCTACCAACACATCAACCTTGATGATAGGTTAATCAAAAAATTTGAACAACATTCTTATCTGCAATAATATCACCATAAAGTCTAATTTGATTAACTATCTCGTAACTCGAGATAAATAATCTTTCATTTTCTTTGTATCCTTCATTTTCAACTTTTCATACTCCCTCCGAAGAGTATGTAACTTGAGTGCGATCACTTAGACGAACCTTTGAATTTATTTTGCAAGGCATCCCAAGCTTGTTTTTGCGCTTTGTGATGAAATAATTCTAGAGAAGATAGTCTGAGATATACCTGTTAAATGAAAGCAAAGCCTTTGCATCTTTCATTTTAATTTCCCTCAAATGTTCTTGTTGTGCCGCTGTGAGAGTTGTTAGATCGGCATGATTTTTTATGCCACCTTTGACCATTTCCCACAATCTTTGAGATTGGAACAACGTTTTCATCTTGATGCTCCAATAGTCATAGTGCTCACCTTCAAAGACTGGAATGTTGTTGTTTGCAGCCATTAATTTTACTTCTTTTAGAAGTTTTTACGAATACCCTTAGATCTCGCTCTGATACCACTGTAATCTTATTAGATTTTCTAAACATAACAAGATAGAGAAGGATAGAAGATGAGAAAAGAGTCTTGCTCATAATTACTTAATTCAAACCCAAACATACACACCTCAATATAGTAGAGGTGAAGACTCAAAACATTAAACACAAACTATTCATATTGTAACTCACACACCATTACTCTATCATTACATAAGTACTCCCATTAACTAGAATGAAGAGTCCAACTCTTAATGTGCATTATTTAAACAATCCCAAACCGATGATAAATTTGTTAGATGAGGAAAGAGAGAAACCAAGATTTATAGCATATGGTAGATGGAGTAAACTTTGATTCACGTAGTTTGCAAGAAATGACTGAGTTTGTTACTTTAGTAAAAGATGGGGTGGTCAGGACTGGCCTTACCTGAAGGCAACTAATTAGGCCGCCGCACTCAAGGCCCCGAAAAAATAAAGGCCCAATTTTGGTGGTACCAATAACCTATTAAAAAAATATGAATAAAACAAAATACATTTTTTCAAACATTAAATAGTCTTGGGATGAATGGTTTGAGCTATTTTCTTATATTTGAAGGTTGCATGTTTGATGCTCTATTAAAATAAATTATGAACTCTTAGAAATGAGGCCCCTTTTGACATTTTTTTGTTGATTACACTGAATCTCACACGGAAACTATTTGTATGCCTTATAAGAAGAAACGTAAAACTTAAAACTTCATTCGTTAATGCATGAGTATACACATAAGACCATTTTTTCATATAAAAGATGTTCGTAATATTCACTTTGATTAGGAATAGATGATTATGAGTATTTATCAGCAAGTGTCCAAACTAGAGTGTCATTCTCAAATTCGAGTTAAAAACTACATCTTTATCTTTATGAAAGTTTAGAGATGATATTGATTTATTCTCGCGCATTACTCTATATACGGCATAAGGAAATTGTGTCCAAAATAATACAATGAGAAGGCTCATTTATTGGAGTTTGCCTAAGCCGCAAGAGGTCTAAGATGACCTGGGGTGGACTTCTCAAATAGAAGATAGTTTTACTGAGTTAAGGTTTATAAATATAAGAAAAAAAATGGGGAAGTGGGTTGCCTGTTGAAAATTGAGGCAGTTACTCTCTCTTCCTTTACAAGAATGATACGCAGAAATCACTAACACAAGAAGTAAATCAACAATGAACAATAAGAATACAATCGGTTTCCCAGAGGAGGGAGTGGAAAACCCTTGCAGATGAAAAACCACTCCCCACGAACAATCACTATTATATTAAACAGGTTACAATGATCTCTCAAGCTTCTCAAGCTTTAATGGAGTCTCTTCAACCCTATCCTCTCTAAGGTTACACAACCAAAAGATAGCTAACAAAATAACTAAGTCCTCTTTATTATTAAGGACCAAAAATTACAAGTAGTACGGATCTCGAGGCATAACTCTAACATCTAAGCCAAACCTACGCCAACTCGT
>JACGCM010000737.1:0-27716 GCA_014058105.1 Kingdonia uniflora
GGTTTTAACCTCATATGGTGGTCGAAACAGCTAAATTTAAACGACGAACATTGTCATTCTCGTACAGGTATCGTGTGGGTGGATCTGAAATAAAACGTTTTTGTGGTTTTGAGTTATCATCATTTAGGGGATAAAATATAATGAGGAATTTAATTTATTTGGAATCGGAAACTAATTTGTTTGAATTATAGGTGGGGTTTGAGGAGAGAGAGGGGTAGTAGAGTAGAGTGAGTAGAGGTGGTTGTTGCAAATGTCAAAATCACCCTCCCGGAGCCTCGGCAACGCGTATCTCCATCGTCTTTGTCTCGGCTTAGGCAAGTGCAAGTTGTACATTGATCTCTACTTGTTTTAATATATCACATTGTTATGGTATTATTGATTTTTGCAAATTGGGCTAAACTCCCTTTTTAATGATTGTGTATATTTGCTAATATGGTTTGAAATGCTATAGAAAATGTAATTTTACATAATGAGATATGGGGGCGAGGCGTTTTGTGGTAGGAAGTTTTATTGTTTTGTTTTGTAGCTAGAAGTATCCGGACATCTGGCCAGACCGTCAATTTCCCACTAGATCCTCTAGGGCTCGTGCAATAGCCCGTAAACCAGTTTGATAGTTTTTTGCCGACCACCCTGAAGTTATCACCGATTTTTCACTTCTAGCTATGGACTACAGGGTAACTGGCTCTCATATTGTAGACCTCCGGCTCCGGTCCATCACCATTTGGGATTCTATAACTGGCATATATTATTAACCCCATTCCACTTCATGGTCATATACCTATTTTGTCTTTAGAGATTATATTTATATTATGTCTGTCTAAGATATATCCGATGGGAACTTTATGATAATCGGAAAGTTTAATTGATCACATACATATTTTGAATTGCTTTGTAGTGTTAAGTTGTAATTTTTGTTTAAATAAGCGATTTTGGGTGCTTATCAGGGAACCAAATGGAACAACAGATATGGATGATCCAGAAAGTACAATGGCTACCGTCGCTCATTTTGTTGAGAAGCTACATGCTAACATGTCCTCACCACATGAGAAAGAGCTTATCACAGCACGCTTGCTCGGTATTGCCAGAGCGAGAAAGGATGCCAGGGCACTTATTGGGTCCCATGCTCAAGCAATGCCCTTGTTTATATCAGTTCTTAGAAGTGGAACACGGTGGCAAAAGTGAATGTTGCTGCAACTCTTAGTGCCCTCTGCAAAGAAGAAGATTTGCGGTTGAAGGTACTTCTAGGCGGGTGCATACCTCATTTACTTTCACTTTTGAAATTTGAATCTACTGAAGCGAGGAAGGCGGCCGCAGAAGCAATTTTTGAAGTTTCCTCTGGCGGACTATCAGATGATCATGTTGGTATGAAAATATTTGTTACCGAAGGTGTCGTTTCCATTCTATGGGATCAACTAAATCCAAAAATAAAGCAAGACAGAGTGGTTGAGGGATTTGTGACCGGGGCTCTGAGGAATCTTTGCGGTGACAAAGATGGGTATTGGAGGGCTACACTTGATGCAGGTGGTGTTGATATTATTGTGGGGCTTCTCTCCTCTGATAATGCTGCTGCCCAATCCAATGCGGCGTCTCTATTGGCTCGTTTGATGTTGGCTTTTCCCGATAGCATTCCTAAGGTTATAGATGCTGGAGCCGTGAAAGCTCTTCTTCGTTTGGTTGGTTATGAAAACGATATTTCAGTCCGTGCAAGTGCTGCCGATGCTTTGGAAGCTCTTTCATCCAAGTCGCCAAGGGCTAAGAAAGTTATAGTAGATGCAGATGGGATACCGATTTTCATTGGGGTCGTAGTAGCCCCCTCTAAAGAGTGTATGCAAGGTGAGTCTGGGCACACACTACAAGGCCATGCCATACGTGCTCTAGCAAACGTAACTGGTGGGATGGCTGCTCTTATAATTTACCTCGGAGAACTATCTCAGTCACCCCGCTTGGCTGCTCCGGTTGCCGATATAATTGGGGCCCTTGCTTACTCCTTAATGATTTTTGAGAAAGAAGAACCAATTGATGTGGCGCAAATAGAAGACATACTACTAATGCTTTTAAAGCCTCGAGATAATAAGCTTGTTCAAGAACGTGTACTTGAAGCTCTGGCTAGCCTCTATGGTAACAGCTATCTCTCAAAATGGCTCAATCATTCAGATACTAAGAGAGTACTCATCGGGTTGATAACCATGGCATCATCTGATGTGCAAGAGTATCTGATAATCTCCTTGACAACTTTATGCTGTGATGGGGTGGGGATATGGGAGGCCCTTGAGAAAAGAGAGGGTGTTCAGTTGTTGATATCGTTTTTGGGACTATCGAGCGAACAGCATCAAGAATACGCTGTCGAGTTGCTTGCAATTTTGACTGATCAAGTTGATGATAGCAAGTGGGCTATTACTGCTGCTGGAGGTATCCCTCCATTGGTGCAGTTACTAGAGATGGGATCTCAAAAAGCACGGGAGGATGCGGCACACGTGTTGTGGAATTTATGTTGTCACAGTGCAGATATCCGTGTTTGCGTTGAAAGTGCTGGAGCAGTTCCAGCATTCCTATGGCTTTTAAGAAGCGGTGGGACAAAAGGACAAGAAGCTTCAGCTATGGCACTTACGAAGCTTATCCGGTCAGCCGACGCTGCCACAATCAATCAGCTGTTGGCCCTGCTCTTGGCAGAGAGTCCAAGATCAAAAACCCACATCATTAAAGTGCTGGGTCATGTACTTACTATGGCATCCCACAAAGACCTCGTGCAAAAGGGAGCACCGGCTAATAAAGGTCTCAGATCACTTGTTGAGATTCTCAACTCGTCGAACGAGGAAACTCAAGAGTACGCTGTTTCTGTTTTAGCAGATTTATTTAGCAATAGGCAAGATATTTGTGACACTCTAGCAACAGATGAAATCGTTCATCTTGTATGAAGCTTTTGACAAGCAAAACTCAAGGGATTGCAACCCAGTCGGCTCGAGCATTGGGTGCACTTTCCCGTCCAACTCAGTCTACGATAAAGTCCAAAAACAAAAAGTCATACATTTCAGAGGGGGATGTCAAACCACTAATTAGTTTGGCCAAAACCTCTTCAATTGAAACTGCTGAGACTGCAGTTGCCGCATTAGCCAATCTTCTTTCTGATCCTCATATAGCTGCAGAAGCATTGGCTGAAGACATTGTTTCAGCTTTGACAAGAGTACTTGGAGAAGGGACTATAGAAGGTAAGAAAAATGCATCGCGTGCTCTTCACCAGTTATTGAACCATTTTTCAGTGGGTGATGTGCTCAGTGGAAATGCTCAGTGTCGTTTCACAGTTCTTTCTCTTGCTGATTCCTTATCATCAATGGACATTAATGGGATAGATTCTACGGATGCCTTAGATGTAATTGCTTTATTAGCTAGAACAAAAATAGTGTCAACCTCACGTACCCTCCATGTTCTGCTTTAGCTGATGTACCCTCAAGCTTAGAGCCGTTAGTTCATGTTCTTGCTGAAGGGTCTCCTTTGATGCAAGATAAGGCAATTGAAATTTTATCTAGGTTATGCAACGATCAACCCGTTGTACTCGGTGATCTCTTGGTTGGGAAACCAAAATCTTTAGTTTGTCTTACTAATAGAATAATGAACTCACCAATTTTGGAAGTGAAGGTTGGCTCCGCTGCGCTGCTCATTTGTGCTGCAAAAGAACACAAGAGTCGATCAATTGATGCACTTGAAGCGTCCGGTTTTTTAAAGCCACTCATTTACGCTCTTGTAGATATGATGAAGCGTAATTCTGGCTGTTCCTCTCTTGAAATTGAAGTAAGAACCCCTAGAGGTTATACTGAAAGGACAATATTTCAGGACAATGACGATTTCGGAGTTCCAGATCCAGCGACTGTTTTAGGGGGAACAGTTGCATTGTGGTTGTTGTCAATAATATCTTCATTTCATGCAAAGAACAGAGTTACTGTCATGGAAGCTGGTGGAGTTGAGGCTCTCTCTGATAAGCTTGCCAGTTGCACTGCTAATCCAGAGGTATTTTATGCTCATCCAATTTGGTTCTCTTTGTCTTTTATGCCAGCAGGATATCGTTAACATCACTCATTTTCTCCCCCCTGTCCTCCTCAAAATGGTACATGACTCTTACTTTATAGACATCTTATATGCTTGTAGAAGAAATATAATAAAAATAGACATCTATCTTTCACACACAGACAATATATACTATATATGATTTTCTCGCAACCCAAAAATATGATTTCTGCATGCTTTTGCAGCTATTGGAAATTGAACCAACGCTGGCCATCATTCCGAACCTTTGACCTTAGACTTGATAGTTATCTTCTTAAGCACCAGTGAACTAGCAATTGGCATTTCAATAAATTCCAATTCAGTTTAGAACTGAGGTGCTATATACTCAAATGAATTAGATTTTGTCGAATGAGTTGGATAAAAGGTCCACTCATATTTTAGTAAATTGTAGTTGAACAGCTCCAAATGATTTAGGTTTTGGCAGGAGAAGAGAGGTGAGAAGGCAGCTTATATATGCCACCCCTTCAATTATCAAGAATTAATTCTTTGAAATATTTTCTTGATAAGAAAAGCATCAATCCATCAATATCAGGAGGCCATTAAATTCCTTTTGAGAAAGTATAAATTTGTGATTCTGCCTTGTGTGAAGTACCAGATAACCGTCAATGATTTCACAAGCTTGTTATTAATGATGGTTTCATTTGCAGAAGGGTATAAGGGTATGGTAAACATTGTTTCTTATTTCATTTATGGGCAAAGCTTATTTATATCTCCAGACCTTCACTTAGTTGACAAAACACTTGTCCTCACAACAGTTCTAGTTGACAAGTCCAATAATGTCTTCTCAGTAAAATTCTCTGGCTAGTTGCTAATGTTATTAACAAATACTCCTCTTTAATAGAGTTTGCTCCTGAAGAAAAATACTACGAGCTTATGGTGGATGAGCAAAAGAGCTCTTTTAGAACTTCCGGAAAAATTCGCAAGACCTTTTTGTTATTTGATTCTAGATCTCCTTGGTAACCACCCATAGATCCTTAAACCCCCTCTTTAATTGTGATCATATTCTGTTACTCCATATTTGTCCTTGATGATGTTATGGGTTGGGCAAGATTAAAACAGAAGAGTAGCTAATATATCGCTATATACAGCGGCGAAGCTAGGAATATAGTTCAGTGGGGGCAGTAGATATTGGGGATTCAGCCAGAATTTTTGTAGTGTATTCTGGAAGTATGTACAGAATTTTCTATATAAACCCACAATGCAACTGCGATGTTAGTCTACTCTTAAGAGTGTTAGATCCTATCTCAACATTATCACCCAAATCATTTAACCTTATCTCAAAAACCTATCATCTGGACCTCAATAAACAATCTAAGATTCTAAAAACTAGCTATATATTACCTTAGACGAAATAATAATCTTTGACCTGATCATTAGAATCTCCATATATTTGATTGTTTGATCTGATACTTCTTCAAATTGTAGGCAGAATTTGAGGATACAGAAGGCATATGGATCAGTTCCCTGCTTTTGGCTATTCTTTTCCAGGATGCTAATGTTGTTCAATCTCCGACTACCATGAGGATCATACCTTCACTTGCCATTTTGCTCAGGTCGGATGAAGTTATTGACCGTTACTTTGCTGCTCAAGCCATGGCTAGTCTTGTTTGTGGAGGAAGCAAGGGAATACATCTGGCTATCGCAAATTCAGGTGCAGTTGCAGGGCTAATTACTTTAATTGGTTATATCGAATCTGATATGCCAAATCTCGTTGCATTGTCGGAGGAATTTTCGTTGGTATGCAACCCGGATCAAGTTGTTCTTGACCACCTTTTTGAAATTGAAGATGTACGATCAGGTTCTACTGGGCGAAAGTCGATACCTCTTTTAGTGGATCTTCTGCGACCAATTCCGGATCGACCAGGTGCTCCTCCGGTTGCTGTTCGTCTTTTGACCCATATTGCGAATGGTAGTGATATGAATAAACTGGCTATGGCAGATGCTGGTGCCTTAGATGCTTTAACTAAATACCTTTCTTTGAGTCCTCAAGACTCAACCGAGACTATCATAGCCGAACTTCTAAGAATCTTATTTAGCAACCCCGACTTGTTGCACCATGAAGCTTCACTTAGTTCTTTAAATCAACTCATAGCTGTTTTGCGTTTGGGATCAAAAAGCGCTAGATTTAGTGCTGCCAGAGCTCTCCACGAACTCTTTGACGCTGAGAACATAAAGAAGACCGAATTGGCCAGGCATGCACTTCAGCCATTATTCGACATGCTTAATTGTGGATCAGAAAGAGAGTTGCAAGCCACTCTCGTTGCTCTGATCAAGTTGACTTATGGAAATTCTTCAATTGAATCATCAATAGCAGACGTTGAAGGAAATCCACTTGAGATTTTATACAAGATTTTATCATCAACTTCATCGCTAGATTTGAAGACAGATGCCGCTCTACTTTGTTTAGTTATGTTTGGTAATTCAAAGCTGCGAAGAACGGAAATTGCTTCTGAATGTATAAAACCCCTTATATCGCTAATGCAGTCGGAGGCAAGTTTAGCTATAGAATCTGGTGTGTGTGCTTTAAACATACTGTTGGACGATGAACAACAATTAGAAGTTGCAGCAGAAATTGATATAGTGGATCTTCTTGTTGGATTGGTTTCTAGATCCAATCTTCGAATCACAGAGGCAAGTATCCAGATTCTTATAAAGCTTGGGAAAGATCGTACTCATCATAAGCTCCATATGGTAAAAGCTGGGGTTATTGATACCTGTCTTGATTTACTCTCTGATGCTCCAGGCTACATATGCTCCTCAATTGCAGAGTTGTTTCGCATAATAACAAATAGTAGTGCAGTTGCCAGAAGCTCTGCTGCGGCGAAAGTGGTCGAACCCCTTTTCTTGGTTTTGCTCCATCCGGATTTTAGTCTTCAGGGACAACATAGTGCATTGCAAGCCCTTGTTAACATTCTAGAGAAACCCCAAAGTCTTACAACTTTGAGACTCACTCCTAGTGAAATTATTGAAACTCTGATTATTTATCTAGAGTCTCCTTCACAAGCTATTCAACAACTTGGTACTGAATTATTGTCGCATCTTCTAGCACAAGAGCATTTTCAACAAGATATTACTACACAAAATGCAGTTGTGCCTCTTGTGCAACTTGCAGGAATTGGAATATTGAGCTTACAACTAACGGCGATAAAGGCGTTGGAAAGTATTTCTTCAAGCTGGCCAAAAGCCGTAGCCGATGCTGGGGTATTTTCGAGTTATCTAAGGTTGTCATTCAAGATGATCCCCAGCCGCCTTCTGATTTGTGGGAAACAGCTTCAATGGTTCTCTCAAATGTATTGCAGTCAAATGCAGAGTACTGCTTTAAAGTTCCTTTAGTTGTGCTTGTGAGAATGTTGAACTCCGTATTGATAACCACCGTATCTGTAGCTCTGAATGCCTTAATTGTTCAAGAGAGGACTGATGCTTGTAGCGCCGAACTCATGGCCGAGGCTGGTGCTATAGATGCCTTACTCGGCCTTCTAAGATCTCATAAATGTGAAGAAGCTTCTGGAAGCTTGCTCGAAGCTTTATTTAATAATGTGAGAGTGCGTGAAATGAAAGTCTCGAAGTACGCCATCGCTCCTTTATCTCAATATCTATTAGATCCACAAACTCAATCTCAACCCGGCAGACTGCTTGCAGCTCTTGCACTCGGAGATCTTTTCCAACAAGAAGGACTTGCAAGGGCCAGGGATTCTGTATCGGCATGTCGGGCACTCATAAGTTTACTTGAGGACCAGCCAACTGATGATATGAGAATGGTGGCTATATGTGCGTTGCAAAACTTGGTTATGCACAGTAGAACAAATAGGAGAGCTGTCGCAGAAGCCGGTGGCATTTTAGTAATTCAAGAACTACTGCTTTCTACAAATTCCGAAGTTGCTGGACAGGCAGCATTGCTTATCAAATTCCTATTTTCTAACCATACTCTTCAAGAATATGTATCGAATGAGCTCATCAGATCTCTCGCAGGTATTCCCTTTCATTTTGTCCCACATATTCAAATTTTGGTTTGCAGATGCTCCTATTTTTTATGGGAAAATAATCTGCTGCTTACAATATTTAACTCTTTAGTTACCATGCTTAAATATCTGATGCTGTCACAATATATGCTATTAATTATCTGAATGTCCGGTACAATGTACTGTGGATATACCTGTTGATCGTTTTTGTGAAAGAATAAACATTGAATGCTTATAGATGTACAGGATATATTTTATCTTTTTAGTTAAAAGATGAACATATGTACATTTCTATCCTGAAAATTTTACAATACATTGACCGAGTTCAATACATATCATCCTCTACAAGGGGCATATGCTGAACAGCAGATAGTTCACATATAACACTTGGAAAACATGTAACCTTTTAAAGGAGGAGAAATGTGGCTAACCAATCGCCAACCAGACAATTCAAAGCATGTATTTTTTTATTATAAATTTTGATAAAGTGGCAAATCAAAAGTCAACATCAAAGTCAGACGATGGAAACAATGAGGCAAAACAGAGTGGAGAGGTAATAGAAGAAACCTTGAAGGAACAAAACGAAACCACAAACTAAGATGACTAAAGTCTATTCCTTATACTCATATGCAAAATAGAGAACTGGCCAGCTATAACCCTAAAGTATTCAAAAACATACTAATTATTAATTAAGTTCTTAACAACCTCTTCTTTCAGCTGCACTACGGAAAGATGAGTGGTTACCAGCAACTATCACTGAAGCAACTATCACTGAAGAGGTCCTGAGAACACTTAATGTGATATTTTCCAACTTTCCAAAACTTCTTACTTTTGAAGCAGCTACACTATGTATACCACTATTGATTGGAGTTGTCCAAGCTGGATCTGTACCCGCTCAAGAATCCGCGTTAAATATACTTTGCCTCTTAAAATATTCATGGCCGACCATGTCCATTGATATGGCTAAATCTCAAGCAATGATAGCTGCTGAAGCCATTCCTACTTTGCAATTGTTAATGAAGACCTGCCCAACCAGTTTTCATGAAAGAGTGGACAGCCTTTTGCACTGCTTACCGGGATGTTTGACTGTCACAATCATGCGTGGGAATAACTTGAAACAGACAATGGGAAGCACAAATGCCTTTTGTACGCTGACTCTAGGAAATGGTCCTCCACGCCAGACCAAGGTATATTTTCTGTATTACGGTGAAGCTTTATTGAATATCTCATTATTTTTATAATTTTCTCCCAAATAGTGAAATACTTTTGAGATATCTGATTTCCTGCATTTGCATAACTTCGAAAATAGATTTTTTTTTCGGATCTCATAAAGACAACAGGATGGTGAGATTTGATAGATATTTCTTCATAAGTTCTACATTGTTATCAATACTAATCTTCTAAATCAGCCTTTCAGTTTGATTCGAGCATTCTTTTATCGTTCTGTTTTTTTAGGTAGTGAATCACAATAATTGTCCAGAATGGAAAGAAGGGTTCACGTGGGCATTTGATGTACCGCCAAAGGGACAAAAACTTCACATTCTCTGCAAAAGCAAAAATACGTTCGGAAAGGTATATATATCTACCACCTTTTGTACTAATTTTTTTTGAGTTTGTGCTCCCAAACATAAAATTTACAGTGCGACACATGTTGCAGACAACTCTTGGAAGAGTGACTATCCAAATTGATAAAGTTGTAACAGAAGGAATATATAGTGGACTCGTCAGCCTCAACCACGAGCACAAGAAAGATGGTTCTCACCAAAACAAAGATGGTTCTTCTCGATCACTTGAGATTGAGATCACCTGGTCCAACAGCACATATGACGGAAGTGTGTGAATGCACGTTTCTTCTTTATACATACATACTTAGTAGTGAAACCAATGGACTGCCTAGCTCCCCAGAAAACTGAGAATCAAATGGAGACGCAGATTGTTGTAAGTAGTATTTATATGGTGGGGTTCAGTTTTGTAGATGTAAGAGATTGTGCTTTCGACCATATGAAATGTAAATGCTTAATATGAAATCAGCAATGGTTCCCATGCTCGGTTTAGGGAGAGAGATGAACGGGCGGACAAGGGAATGCAGTGAGGTCTGTGATAGAAAGTTTGTTGTACAGGTGAATGACTATAGTGTGCTAGTGGATCAAACGTTTTTATAAAGTTTGAGAAATTAGTATAATCTAGCTTTAATGAATTATGAGGTTTTGCAATTTAATGTCTTTACTGCCTAATTTAGATTCCTGCCATATATACCCAAGTGTAATTAAACATTTACACGTTATTTGTATCATAAATTAGAGCTCCCAAGACTGTAGAAAACTTACTAGAAATATGAAAGGGCGTCTGGTGGTGCTAGCTCTAGGCCCAAGACGATACTTTGAAACCATGTAGAAACGGCAACTACAGCTAATAAATTGGGCATTTGAATCATGATGAATGTTAACAAGGCATACCAAATGTTAGCGGATGGCACCTCTTTTTGAAGTGACATTGCTATAAATAATTTGGAACTGGTTAAATGCTTTGGCATTTTTTGATGTGGTCCTTTCGAGCTTGGTATTGATACCTCATCCTACTCTTAACGTATGCTATACTTTTAGATACAACAAAGCGCCAACTGAACTTGTGAACTAGCAGAAGTAATCACTTCAAATCTGATACATTAAATAAGCAAAAGGGAAGAATCAAACAAAAGACACGGTTTATCAGTTAAGAGTAAATTTCACAATGGAGTTGAGACTGAGACACTGCCACAGTAATAGAAAACAGAAACATGCACAACGCCACGGTTAAAGCAATCACCCATCTAGAGATGAACATAAGAGAGCCATTGGCTTTTGTATTTAACTTCAGGAGTAGACCACAACAGCGCCATCTGACGACCTGAAATCAGATACACCAACTTAGATTCCTCTGTTTAGTTTGCAGAAAAAGACGGCAAGAAGTACCTGAGTTCATGTCATATTTAGTTTGCAGCTGCAACGATAGCAGATCGAGCCCGTGTGAAAGAAGCTATTAAAGACCCAAGCTGCAACTTATCATTACACCCGAAGCTCAACCTATACCTGCATATACACACCAGAACAAGCAAGTTGAGCTACTATATGAGTCTCTACACTCTCAAACAACTAGTAAAATCAAGAGATAAAGATCTATAATGTGATTGTGTCATTTCCGGCAGACTTGATTGTACTCTTCCTCTCCAAAATCAAGGAAAATGTGGAAGCATATAAGAGTTTTACAGAACTATATATCTATATTTTGGGTCCGTTTACATTTACAGTAGATATGTTGTTTAAGAGCATCATCAGTAGTTGCCTCAATGCTTGAAATAAACTATGCTATGTATGATTATTCAAGCTTGGGGCATCCAGCACTTGCCTCAAACATGTTTGAAAACAATACTTGAATTTCAAGCCTACTGCTTGAGTTTTGATGAACCGTCGAGCCTCGATGTCGTCCATGGGAACTTTTGGGGCCGGGCGAACGAAGAATTTAAGCAATATAAGTCGTCGCGAGCCTATGGAATTGTACCACCAATTTCTTATAATTGAAGAGAAATGCAAAGAGTTCCACAAGTTACGAAAGGAAGATGCTTTGAGAGGCTAGTGTCTTCCCACCGACTATGATCTCCGTTCCACAAGAGACAAATGGTACGAGAAGTACAATGAACTCCGTACAATATAATTTACTATAACTACATCTCGCCTCCTCCTCCTCAAGATTTATCGTGAGAAGACTTAGGAGAAGATCCTTGTCCCAATGAAGAATGGTCGGGGTACAATCCCGACCTTTAATTTTATTTCTATTGTATTCCGATAATACTTAATTATGTAATGTGTTCGTTTGATCTTATGTAATGCTTAATTATTGTCAAAGAAATTTGTTTAAGAAATGTGTTACAAACCTTAAAATTGGTAATTTGAAAACATAAAATTAAAATTGAATTATTGAGCATGAAATTGATACATTGAAGAAGAAATTAAAATTAAATTGAAGAAGAAATTAAAATTAAATTGAAGAAGAAATTGAAATTACATTGAAGTAGGAATCATGTGTCTCCATAGGCATTCCATAAATGTGAAACGAAGTTCTTTCGAAGATACTCGTGTTTCTCCTTATCCGTTATTGTTTTGTACTTCCATATAAATTGTTGTAGCGTGTTAGATCCCCTATAAACCTCTACTTCACGTGTTTTTCTTTGAAATCCTTCGTCCATCCTTACTTCGTAGACGTCACGTTCGCTTTCAACAATCATGTTATGAATTATAATACACATTTTCGTAATTCTATCAAGGTTCTTTGGAGACCACATTCGTGCCGCCTTTTTTATTATTCCAAATCGAAGTTGGAGCACACCGAAAACTTGTTCGACGTTTTTATGGTATCCCTCTTAGAACTTTGCAAATAGGGCATCAGATTTGTTTTGTGGGTGGCATATTGTTTGGACAAGAGTTGACCACTTCGGGTATATCCCATCCCCCAAGTAGTAACTTATATCGTACAGAACCTTATTGATGGTGAAGTTACAAGATGGGCTTTGATCTCTCATGAGATCGTTAAAAAGATGCAACCAGTCTAACACGTTTATATTGTTATTACGACCCGACATTCCAAAAAATGCATGCCATATCCATAGGTCGTACGACGCAACCGTTTCTAATATTATAATCGGTTCCTTCTTATACCCCAAAAATTGTTCCGCCCAAGCTTTGGGACAATTTTTTTATTCCCAATGCATACAATCTAAACTACCAAGAATGTCGAGGAATCCACGACTATCCGCAACGTACAACTGCTAGATATCATCCGGGGTTGGTGACCTCAAAAACTCCTCGAAATTAGTAATTACCGTCATAGAAAACTTAATAAGACATTCAATTGCGGTGCTCTCACCCATTCGACAATATTCATCCACATTATCCGCGCACATCCCGTATGCTAACATACAAAATCCTGCCACTAGTTCTTGATGTGGGCATAATCCAAGTTGTTTCGCGCAATTATGTATTCTCACGAAATTGTTATCATTAGCAACTAGTTTATTCATAATACGGATGAAAATACATCGGTTCAAGCGATACCTCTGGTGGAAATGTTAATGTTAATAAATTGTATTTTTGTTGAAGTAGCATGTTCGCGATCAAGAACCCTACGCCCAACAACCGATCTTCCCCTTTGGCCACCAGAAGATTCTCCCACTTCGAGGTTGTTGATTTTGATTTAATTGAGGATAATCTCCTCTTTGATCGCATTGATAATATCGTTGTTGGAGGACAAAAGAGTCTAACAATATCGCATCTTCATCGATGGAATAATCGCTCAAAAGCTCGAAAATTGTCTTAGCATCCATGTATTGAAGAAGAAATTGTTCAAGGATGATATTTGAGATTTGAGATGTGTTGTAATGATTTTCAGGTGAAAAAAGGATCAAGATATAGGCAATGAAAAACTAGCCATTATAGCATAACCAAATAGAAGCTTTGGCTTCTTTGAGACTCAGACTATGAGACGCCTAAAGCTAATGCACATCATTAGCTAACATAAATGATCAGACGCATAAGCTTTAGGCGCCTCAAGTTTAAATACAAAATGTGTGCCTCCTGATGATTTAAATGAAATTCAAGCATTGAGCCTTGTTGGAAGAGATCTCTCAAATGCTTGAAAATTTCAAGCATTGACAAAATAAATTTCAAGCCTTCTAGGAGATGCTCTAACCTTTATGATTGTTTGCTCTATTTCTATGATGTTTTTACCTTTTTTGAACAAATTATTTCATACTCTTTGAGCACGTTACATCTCTGTATCACCTTGAACACCCACACCGACACACACGTGGTTAAGATGTTTTTTTGCCTCTCTCTAAGATCCTTAATATGAATCATCATTTCTTCTTAATTTTTTGTGACTTGAAGCCATAAGCTCCAGTTTGAGGTAAAGAAAGATTTATGACAGTTTGCTAGAACAAGAAAAGTTTGGGGTATTATATAGGTCTGTCTCTAGGGATTTTAAAATGTAATTTCTCTCAAAGATCCACAACATCAATCACCATTTCTTCTTTATTTTTTAGCGACTTGGGGCAAAAAGCTAAATTCTGAATCTCATTATGTGTGTGATGTCTCTATCGTGCATTACTTGCCCAGTAGTCTAATATTCAAATTTCACGTAGCATGATATGAAAATTACACTTTTTTAGAGGAAAAATAGTATTATAATACACCATAAGATGCATGACTTAACAACTCGATTGCGTTTATAATCAACAAGATAAATATAAATTATAAAAAATCGATTATCCCACTAAGATACAAGAAATAGGAAAAGGGGGGGGTGCTTACTCAATGTCCGCCAAGTCATTAATCAAGTGAACCCGAATGTCTGATGGCATCTTGATCTTAAAGATGAACCTGTTAAAACAATATATGATTGAGATTCAGGAAATAGAAGCATCTAGACTATTCCCCCTCAGAAAATGAAGCAGCAAGTAGTAATATATATTACATACATCATAACCTCTCGGACAATGTCTACCATAGCCAGTCCTTTTCTCATCTTCATCTCAGAAATGTCTACACAAAGCCAAGTTCAGGAAAAAGAAAATCCAAGTTTGTCTACCCGAAATATGTACACAAAATAAATGTGAATATCCCCAAGAATTAACTCTAATGTTAACAAAGAACATAACTTGGAATATTTGTACAAAAAGAACGCAAAACCATATGCAAAATGCTGACTTTCGAGTTTTCCCGTATGTCATTTTCCCTATTCAAATAAAGAACACATATTCATAAGCTAAATCTGAATTTGAATGTTGGACACGTTGTTTTCCAACAATTCGAGAAAAACATTTCAAATGCTGTTTAGATCCTTTTAGCAGCTATTTAAAGCTTGATTTTTGTTTTTGAGGAACGCTAAGAAACAACTCTTTTAAGAGTTGCACTATTCATCAATAATCACATGTGAAATGAATTTCAAATTCTTACCAATGTTTTAGTGAAATTGCATTTTAATAATATATAATATACATTTTTTTTGAATGGTGAATCCAATATACATGATTCCGTATCAAGAGTGTTTATAGTCTTTCTGTTGAGACTGCAGAATTCGCTAGATCTATTGAGTATTTTCAAACACATGGATCAAATGGTCTTAGAGCAAGAAAATATATTATAATTTGTTGGCAGCGTCGAGTGAATATTTAATAAAATATAGAGATAATAAGGTCAGAAGCTTCATATTACACACGTATGTTCGATTTTTTTTATGGATAGCAGGGTACAACTATTTATTGAGGTTCTTAGCATTCCTCATCTCTTAATATAGTAGAGTTGAAAATTTAGTTGTACTTTTTTTTCTCAAATAACACAACATAAACAGCACACAAGAATCTAGAGTATCGTAAACATAAACGGATGTAGCAAGAGTGTAGGATACGTTTAAAACTGGTCCCAACTGATTCGTTTAACAGCCAGCATGATATCTGCTCAATGTCTCTGGGCAACGGATTTCCGGTGCACAAATAAATAGCTTCTTCAGTTATATGCTGATAAGCCATATGTGTTGACTGCACATAGCACAAAAGGATCAACAAGTTAGTAGTGGGGAATGCTAATAAAAAAACTAGGCATTAAGACACATATATGAGATTTTACTGCTCATTTATATCGGTACCATTCTTTCGAATGTTCAAAAGGTCATAACAGACTTAGTTAGAGTAAAGGGAAAAGAAACCTTCTTTTTATTAGTGATCACAACAAAATAGAAACGATACAAGCGCAAAATATGCTTTAAGGGAAATAAATGAGGTAGGATAACTAAACAGAGGGTACGATAACTTATACGTTTTCTATATGATATATAGAGAACAAAATGAAAATTGCTCTATGCGATATACAGTCTCCAGCACGAGTATTTCGCCTACTCTGTATTTTAAGGAGAATGTCTAAACTCCTGATCTGAGAAAGAATAGTATAGCTTGAAGATTGTGCCCCTATTCTTGTACCAACTAACACAACGGGTTCAAAAATTCACTTTTATAGTATCTAGATTATACGAAACCAATAGGCCTACTATAAGATAGGTCACAACTTTCTATTTTATCTAGGTTTCTAATATATTAATGGTCCTACTATAATATTGGCCATAGCTTTTCCCCTCTCGCCAGGAACAGGCTGTATTACTAACAGACAAGGAGTAAGGTGTCGTCTTCTTACACGGGGTTACATTCAAGGTATTAAGAGAAAGAATTCAAGAACTTAGAAAACCATGTATATATAAATGTTACAACCTGCAAAATGTTCAAAGCCTTCCGCATGTCGCCATTGCTTAACCGTACCAATGCTTTCAAGCCACTTTCATCAACATTGAGCCTAGTTTCAACAAGGAAAACAAAAATGAAAGTTCAAACAGAAAATACTTGAAAGGGAACTAGAAGAGACGTAGAGTAAAGATAAATTTCACACAACAGTACATCGTTTGCGTCATTTATTCCCCTAAATGAATAAAGGAAAACTAGCAAGTCAATATCCACATCACAAATGATCATGCATGTTTGCAGTTTGGCCTGAGTGCAAATGGACTTAATATCAGTGATAAAGTACGTAATAGCTTTTTTAATTCGATGTACAAGAAGACATTTCTTTTCAAAGCTTTACCACATTGAACATTGCGTGTTTTCATGAGTTAGAGGTCAAGACAATTCGTGCATATCATAGCATCAACCCCGACAAGGTCTATGTGATTCTCCTAAGCTACGGAACGGCCACATCCCATCTGTTTCAATTACCAGTAATACTCAGGACGTTCAATCACTTCTAAGTGCGTAATGTTCATTCAGAAGTTGCATTTTTCGCTGGTACAGTGTTACTCTTTATTTAGTCATCTTACCAAGGTTCAGTGGTACAATATTGGCCAAAAACACTTTTTGTCTGAACTATGATCAATTAATTTCACATAAACAAAAATAAAAAATAAACATTATTTGATAGGGACATCTAGGTGCATTGGCTTTGTATAGTTAGAGAGGGAGGCCCTTCCTACAAGTTTTCTTACATCTTCTTTTTCATATAGTTGGGTTTTCTTCCGCATTCCTTTTCTTCACATATATTTACTTAACAGGGGGGAATTAAATTTCCTAGTCCTTCACCTTCTACCTTGTAGGCTTCTTACGATTTCCTTTCATCGTCAGTCAATACAGAGCACAAGATAATGTTTTTTAAGCTGTGGTATTTGGTTGTTAACCAAATGTATATCAATTTATAGCAATGTTATCTCTAACCCATCTGTTCGGAGCCGGACCCATATCTTTTCAAAAACCCGAATGAAACTACAAAGCACAGACTATGAACCTAAACATGTGCAACATAAATGATAAATATATCTGAAAGTATGAACATATGATATACTACCAAAGGCAGAGAAAGAAGAAAATCTCTACTCACCAAAATATTAATCAGAATCAAAAGAATGAAATTGAAAAGTTAAAGGAACTATACCCTTCGGCCTCTATTACAAATTTTAGACGCTCAGTGACGTGAGTAGAATCAAGAGGAGCAAAGCGAAATCGGGTACATCTTGATTGTAATGCCGGAATAATTTTGTTGACATGATTACAAATAAGAGCAAATCTGGTGCTCTTTGTGTATTTCTCGATAACTACAACACACAAATCATCATGTCAGTATATTGCAATAAACAAAGGACTCCTTGTACAAAAGGAGAATATTATGGATAATGAAGGGACTCACCTCTTCGTAGAGCAAATTGAGCATCCTTCGTCATGGCATCTGCCTCATCTAACAAAACCAATTTCACGTCCGCCTTTACACTAAAAACAACATGAGCTGTTGGCTAAGTTTTACTCGTGGTACAGAAAAAAGTTTAAATTCCGGGTGAAGTACACGACACGTCATGATTCTCCTTTCTATCTAATAACGTATTGTTTAGCGTTTCATTTTCTTCACGGTAAAATAATAGTAATCATAACAAAACAAAACTTCAGAAGAAACGTTCCAGTTTCTTACTTTCTATACAGCACTAATAAATTATTTGGCAAACGATGTAAATACCCCTTTCTGCCAATTAAGTTTTTTTTTTTTTGCATAAATAGTAATATACCCTCTAACTTAATTATGTTGAGACGATCACCAAAAGTTTAATTAACTACGAAGCAATACTGGACAAAACTAGCATAAGCATTGTTCCCCAAACTGAAAAATACCCAGAAATTGAATTTCTACGATTACATAATGGATAACTAAAATACTCAATTTACTGTAACTTATACTTACCCAAAAGATAAACTCTGAGTACTCGCGAAATCCTGAATCTGTTGTCTAACAACATCAATCCCTCTATCATCAGATGCATTCAACTCCAGTATCATATTATGATACTGAGGCCCATAAAGCTTTCTCGCCACCGCGAGAATCGTCGAGGTTTTACCTGTTCCCGGAGGTCCATAGAGAAGGAGATGTGGCAATTTCTTCTCGCTTGTAAGCCTATCGACTGTTTCACAATAATCAAGTAAATGGGGGTTAGTGAAATTCGGAGAGAAACAAAACCCTAATGTTGAAAGTTTAGGAGGGTTTTACTTACTTGTATCGACGATGTCTCGATGAGCCGCGACATCGGCGAGGGATTGAGGACGGTATTTCTCCACCCATGGTGTTGCTGCTTTAGGTACTAATGGGACGATGAAGATGCCCTTGCCCTTGTCGATGGGTTTCATTGGCGAGTCAGAGATGTCGATTTCCATCGGAGAGGTGATTTCCGCCATTTCTCTCTCTCTCTCTGAGAATTGGGGTTTCTTCCAATTTCAGAGTTTTGGTTGTGTATTTGTGGCGCCAAAACGGCATCAGAGTCTCTCTAGAAGGACTGTTGGAGACAATTTTGTAGTTCTAAATGTGGATGCCTATTTAGAGTATTTCCACACCACAGTGCACACATCCCATCCCCGCCGCTTAAGTTTCTCTCACCCGCCACCAAATCTGTTTAAGTTAAACAGGAATCCCCAGATCTCTTCTGCTATTACAATACTAAATACCATCTCCGCCATATTTAACTAATAAAGTTATTTTTTTTATAAATATTTTTTTATTTATGTTTATAATTACTAATGTAAAGGGCAATTGTAATAATCTATTTAAATAGGGTGGGGCGGGGCGAATTTTTCGATGAGATACCAAATCTGCCCCGCTCTCCCACAGATTTTTATAATCCATACCAAACCCGCCCCGTTCGGGAAGGGGCGGGGCGGGTCAAATTGACATCCCTCGATGAAACATGATGTTTAGTTCTATAAAATGTTAATAGTATATTCCTACAATCTTGTATTAAATTAAATTTGGAAAGTGGTGAATGCTGATAATCAAGCTATTATACTTGAGCTAATATGAGAGAAATAGATAACTTGTTTTATTGATAAAAACCATGAGGTTGCAGGTTACAATATTGAACTCTACAAGCATATAAATAACTATTTGTAAAACTCTCTCCGTAAAGCCCTAAACTTTATGGGCTATTAGAGCATGGGCAGCAGCCTCGTTAAGTTAGCGAGCCACGTAGGCATAAATTCAAGAAAAATATGAAGCTAGAGGTAAATTTTTTTGTCATTTTCAGGGTGGGGATGGATGTCAGTTATAATAAAAAATTTGTGCTCTAATTGAATTGACGCCAACATATTTAATTTTTTTAATAGTAAATTAAAGTTTTTAAAATTTTTAAAATGTTGGTGCCAATTCAATTGGCGCAATTAAATATTTTTAAAAAATGAAACAATTTTTTAATAGTAATTTTTTTTAAAATAATTTATTTTGGCTGGCCCACTGACACGCTGATATGAACTGGCTCGCTACAAATAGCCGCGATTTGAGTGATAACTATCCTGAAAAAGAGTTTTTTTTCTTCTGAATTTGAATTGCTAATATATCGATAGCTATCTTGTTGTCCATCATGTTCTTAGGAGTCCAGTGGGGACACCCCAACCCAGTTCAGGTTCCCACCTGGACCGGATTTTATTTCTAAGTGAGTACATTCCATAACCATCGGATTGTGATTGAAAGAGAGGTAAAATTGGTTTTTCCAAATATAATTAAGGAGATTTAATTTGTCGAGAGTGGGTTGTAGACATGTCATATTTTCAGAGGGGCCTCATGTAAAGATGGGTGAATACGTATCTCACAAGCCGGGTTCACAAAGAATATTTAAACCTTGAAAAATTGTGAGGAAAAACTTCGCCACACGTAATAGTTATACGTGCTTGGAACTCAAGTACGAAAACCTCAAAGCTCTAGGAGGGGTTTCCGTTGACGTGAAGCTCCTGAGGACCATAACGAATTCCATCACCACCTATGGGCAATGCCGGAGATTGACTAACCTAAGTAAATGTTGGAATTTTTCAAAACTTATACCTCTTTTGAGCCTTGAACCCATGACCTCTTGGTCATCTATTTTATGTGACTCTTATACTATAGCCTAAAGTTTAGTCCCACATTGTTTATAAACAATAGAGGAACTAAACATATAAGGTAGTACCCATGTGACATGTGTGTAACATGTGACATAGAGAGAGTGTATAGTTGTGTGAGCGTGTGAGAGGATTTTATACTCTATACACACTTGGACCTCTCTCAGGCGGCCCGGTAGGCCGGGCCGGCTCGGGCTCGGACTTGGGATTGGGCAATTGGCTCTGGAGGCCTTGGGTCCTTGGGTCCTTGGGGCTTGGGTATCCATAATCTTTTAAAGTTCATTGGGCTTGGGCTTGATTTATTCTTTAAGTCTTGGTCTTCACTTTGTTCTCTCCACCTCTTGAGGAGACCTAATCCTCAGGGACACGTCCCACACGTTTGAATAAAGAGAGAGCCGTTGGGCAAACTCTCTCTATAAAAACAACTCCTCACCACCTTCAAAAATAACACAGTAACAACACAACTCTTCTCTCTCTCTCTTGTACGGTTTACCTGTGGTGCATACTTCATTCTTACGTAGACTTCCTGGTAACTGAAGTCTACTGTATACGTACGCTCGTTGTATCCTGGGAAGAGATTAGACTTTCGTTACCTTACCCGAGGTAGGTCGAAATACTCTTCAAAGAGAGTGCGACCCACGCCTCGAGCAATAACAACCTCTCTCTCTTGTTGGAGGCGCTGTACTTCTCTCCTGAAACTGCTGCGCTATTGTTTGCTACTGCTTGAAACAACTGCTGCGCTATTGTTTGCTACTGCCTGAAACTGCTGCTGCGGAGTTATCTCCTGTTTGTCCAAAGTTTAAGTTTAACCTGCGCTGCTGCCGGAGTTCACTATCTGAACTTGCGCTACCAATCCAACGAACAGCAACTGAGTTACTGCTGCTCTTTATTGTTGCTGAAAACGTTCATTAAAGGGAAAGCTATACTTACAGGTTCATAAGACTTAACCTATTACAATATTTCAACAGTAAATCCATTGGTGAGTTGTTAACTTAAAATGAAGGTAAACACCCCTCGCTCTGAGATAAAAGTTCATTCATTTGTTGGAGCTCACTCTGATAAAAGTTCATTTACTTAGTTGTAAGGGGAGTGTGTTCACTGTGTGTTGATATTTAGAGGTGCATAGCACATACTTCACCATTCCCCTTGCCTGATTCTTATATGTTATCTGATATAAATCAATAACCACTCCGTCTTGAAAGTCTCTGTAGCCTGCGCTTCCCTTTGGCTTAGCCATTTCGGCCCCTCTCCATGTATCCCTATGAGTGCAGCTCCAAACGCCTTTTGCAACATAGCTCCACAAGTAAGAAGCAAAGGAGTTCTATTGCGTAAAAGAAGCATAGCGCAACATAGCTCCATTGATGAAAGGGAGCAAGATGACTGGAGCCAAATGACCACCGCTACCACTCTTCCCCATTCGCCTAAGTAGTGCGCATCAGATGATTGTATTGTCAGATACTATATCTCCTAGTTCATTGCAAGAACAAAGGCTCACGGGAAATTGAAAATCGAGTGTGAAGTTTAAAGTAAGAAAATAGAAACTCCGCATTTAAGATTTGAACTCAAAATAACCAGCTATAATACATACTACAGTCTACAGGTAATCCAACTCTTATCTCGTGTTAGTATTCAAGTAAACCACCGTAACTGTAACCGTAATCCATATATACATCTGCCACCACTGGAGCTCTGTGTATCCTCGTATATGAGAACTACATTTAGTTTTGATCTATATGGGCTTCTGCAAGTACATGAACATGTCTTGCAATGGCGAGAACTCATTGTTGCTACTGAATTGAACATAGGGATCGTTAATAAAGGATGATGGCATGCCTAACTCCCCATCCCAGTCTCTCCATTTAGGTTCGCTTTGGACTTCCTCGCATTTTAGTTCAGGTGACACTACGTGCTCAGAACAACTTGAATCCGTGTGTAACCTTGGTATCGAATCTGTTACATCAAAATAATGGTAGTCGTGCATCATTTGTGACGGCACCGGTTGTGGAGCTGCCATGTTAATTGGCTTCTGGTCTTCAAATGTTCTGTTTACGGACCTCTTCTCTCCGTTAGGTACCTTTTCTATTGTACCTTTCTTGTTGTAGATACGGCATAACACCCAGTCATCTAACTGCAATGCATCAACATTAGAAAATTATTAGACGCTATCCAATACGTGAATACATAGTAAATGTATATAATGTCGTATTCTTACCATTTTGTCGTATTCTAATTTAACGAACCATGATAATTCAAGAAAGCATAATAATTCACCGAATGAGAAAATTTTGGTACATACCCTTGAGTTATTCTTCTTCCGAGCCGACCGATCTACGTCCGCAAGCCTGTACTCATGCATGATCCAATTTGTTTTAATCCCTTTAGGCGCCTTTCCTGAATAAAACACCAATGCTTTCTTTATCGCAACTGGTTTTGGAGTCCCAATTGGTTTATCCGCCCCGGTTGCCTTCCAATAACCGGACCCTGCGGCCCGATTCGGCCTTGACCCATTCGGATATTTTCGGTCTCTTGGTGAGAAAAAGTACCATTCTTTCTCACCATACTCAGCCAAACCTGCACCACATCATATAATTTCACTCAAATTAAAATTAAATTGGCAAAAATCTTTATCAAATAAATGAAATCAATTAGAGGCAAAAAATATCTAAGTAAATAAATTGTGGATTTTTTATATTTTATTAAATTATAATTTTTGTGATTTATTATATATATATTTTGTGCAAACCAGGGTGATCCAAATTCATAATTTATCACCATTTGCATGACTAATTCCTGGGGCACGTAAGAACCCCTGCTAACCACATGCCAGGTTCAGGCCAGGCCAGGCCTGACCCTGACTATTGGCACAAGAGGAGGCGGCGGCCGCCTAGGTTCCAAATTGGGGCCCAAATTTTATAAGTAGTCGTAAAAAAAAACCCATTAGGTCATTGGTTGGAGTACTCTGAAGGTTAGATGTTCAATTCCTAGCTTTGTTATTATTATGTAATTTAATTTACCGCCTTGGGCCCTCTAAACTTTAGGGCCGGCCCTGGCCAGGTTTAGTGAGTCTAAATCCTGGCGAGTGGCCCTGTTGGTGATAAATCGAACTTATGATATTTTTAAAAGCTTAAGTCGATATAATTACCATTTCGAAAAATCATTTTTAATAGCAAATTATGGCCTAATTTTTAATTTTAATAAACCATATTTAAGGAGAAATAAAAATAAGAAATACCTGGGAGTTGCCAAGGATCAATTTATAAAGATCAATCTCCGCAATAATCGGAACGGAAATCGGCATCGAAGAACACTTTCTACACAAGTAGTGCATCACTAGCTCCTCATCGGTTGGGTGAAATCTAAATCCAGGAGGCAACTCTAAGTTTCCACTGTTCATCTCTCTTTTCTTTATAAAAATCTCGAGGAATCTCTCTCTCTCTCTCTCTCCAAATTTCTCTTGTTTGGTTATCGAAACAGAGCTCTTGAAACTTGTGATAAAAGAGGGAGGTTGCTATTTAAAGACTTGTAAACTCGCACGTGTTTACGTCGGTAATAGTGTTCGCTTCTGACACGTGGCGTTTGGACCAGTAATGCAGTTGTATCGACAAGTGGAGTGGACACGTCTCGTGCAATTATCCAGTGGGTTTTGTCATTGCTCACGTCATGGTTTTGAAATCTTTTCAGTTAAGTCGGCTGGACTACTTTTATTTAATTTTATTGTTTTGACCCGTGCTAAATTTATTCTTTGGTGGAGTAAATAAAAGATATCTGACGGAAGATGAGATGTACACGTCATTGCGACACTTGGGTGGATGATGTCAGCTGGCTTTGACATATCTAGAGGAGCTTTGAAACAGATAGGCACCAGCTGGACTACAAATCCACGTCAGATGCAGCTTTCAGCGACAGGAATGCTCCGTTGTTGTTGTTTTTTTTTTCTCACTTTTTGTGTCGTTTAGCATTAAAAAAATCCGGTAGGTATGTAAAACAGTAAAAGGCCGTGTTCTTATGTATTGTTGTGTAAAAACGACGGGTTTATTAAGTCATCAAAACCTAAAACGGCGGGTTTATTTAGTCATGACAATGTTCCTCCTCCCATTCACACAAATCAACCGTAAGACTTGTTCCGCATTTGTTGATGAAGGGCGACATATTGTCACTGTAGATGTGTCATGGTGTGAGAACCGACCTTTTAGTGGATTAGGCTATGTAATATGGAACTCTAATCTTAATATTATTGTTGTAGTACACGACAACACCAAGGCGATTAACGCAGAGGCTGAAGCGGCTCTTAAATGGCTGATAACTGTGAGGGACTTGGGACTAAGAAGGGTGGTACATTTGTCAGATTGTCAATGTCTTGTTAAAGCGTACCAAGAAATGACTAAACCTTTCCTGGGGATCCCTTACGTTAGTATCGGATATGCTCTATTACGCTTCTCTTTTTGGATGGCTTCCGTTTTAAGTACATTTGTAGGGAAGTTAAATTAGATTCTCATCGCTTAGAGGCTTGGGGTGCCTCAACCGCTCCCGTTCATTGTAATATGTCAGCGGTTAACTTGCTTGACCTTGTTTGTTGTCATGTGCCTCTTGTGGTTTAATTTTAAAAGTGCGTGAAGCGCAACGGAGATGATCAGCATGGTCGATGATATGATCGCTTTATCGGTTAGTAAATCAAAAAATCCAGCCAGACGATGTGAATTTTCTTCTTGTCGATTTACTACAATATACTATTTTTCTTGCTAATTTATCGTGCAAATATTCCATGTGCCCCATGATTCGTTAGGTAAATAAATGATGATAAATTATGAACCGTGATCACCCTGATATATGAGAGCAGCTTATGTTGTTCACGAAGATTAAGAATTCTCACCTGACAATACTGTAATAATGGCTAGTTTTCCGATTGGTAAACCTCACCAATACTTAAGTAAGGAGATTATGATTTGACTGTAAATAGAAGCTATAACACAATAAATTTTATGTGAAAACTCAGTGAAACCTAACAAAAACCACGACCGCAAGGAAGATTTTATGATGTAAATCTACTACGTGCTAATCTATTACACTTGCAGAGAAATTGGTTGATGGGTATAACAAAAAGTAAAGAGTGCCTCCTCGTTGACATATGCTCTGCTTGTATTTATAGATGGATACAAGCAGCTATAAATAATATTTCTTCTAACTTTATGGGAAGAGGGCGAACTTCACGGAGAACGTGCAATGGTTGTATTTGACCAAGTATAACGACTATTGTGGAGAGTCTAGCTCTGTAGTTGTAGACTTGACATCATCTCGAATGATTGAATACCTTCAACGTGGTCCTGATAGTTCGTTCTTACCGAATCTGGGGAATAAGCTACTACAATCGCCCAATTCTCGATACAATTACTAGTTGTTGGGAAATAAAAATCTCTTGATTTGTAGCATGAATATAGGGTAAGTATCTTTGACCAGTGTGTATATATTTTGGAGAGTTTATTCTATAAATAGTTTATTCTGTTAGGAAAAAGGTGTAGAGGTTTACTATAATGGTGAGAACTCGTTCTCGTCGTCAGCAAGACGTAAATGAGGTTGTCTGACCATTAAGGTGGCTGAAGTGGAGGAACGGTATTTTGGGCAGCTGTTCCTTGCTAATGTGTTTCCTCCTTGGGGCCTTTTAAATGTTGCAGGGATGTCACCAGGGCAGATGGAAGTGGAAGTTGATCATTAGTTATGGTATGAATTTTTGTAGATGAAGTGCGTGAGATCAACCATCGTCATGCTGCCCTGAGGTATATCGCATAGGATGAGATTAGACAATAAGATGTTCTTGCTCCTGGAAGAGCATTGATTCCACGTGGGCAAGCAAATCATGTGTCTTGTTTCAAATATAATTATATGTGACCATGTGATGTATTGTTCTTGATAATAATACGAGTTTTTGATTGATATGGTTTCTCGATGTGTGACTTAGTAATGAGATTTTATTGTCGAATATTTTTTGAAATTTGAAATTTTAGTTACAACAGTCCCATTAATATAGGAGGTAGATAAAGGAAAGATATGGTGTAGTAGTGTTGTAAAGAACAATGGCTAGGTGAATCCTGTAGGTGGTGTATTAATTTATAAGGAATTGGATGTTCAGTTTCTTTTTGTTAGTTTAAGAACTCTGCATTGGTAAAGATGGAGAGAACAAAGGAAGTAGGGATGTATGTAGATAGTTTAAAGCAACATTGTAATAGTTTATTGTCCATTAGGAGGCAAAGGGTGCAGAAGTTTGACAAAATACATGTTAGGCGAACTGCCAGACGGTTAGCCAAAGGGTATTGGAGGGGTACGTCCAATCGTCGCGTAGGGCCTATAAATACCTCATTGGGTGGCGACTGTTCATACTCTATTTTTTTGAAAAATGTCAACTTATCTATGATTCTTTGTGTTTCTCTCTCGTGAACTCTTCCATCATTGGTATTGAGGAGATGTTATACTAATTGAGAGGGCTAATTTACAAAGGATAGAGATTTATAAGCTGCTCGTTACCAAGGTTGGTTTTTTTGTTTGTGACTTTTCTTGATTCGATATTATTTTATGTTTGTATGATGATTGATTGAACCCAATATAGGTAATACTTGTATGTATGTGGTGTGTGAGTTAATTAAATATAGGTGGTATTGTCGAGAATTTGTAGAAGCTTGTTTTAGGGTTTTTGGCTGTTATCTATTTTGGGGGTGAATGGAGATGAAGGTTATGTTAAATTGTGTTTTTTGAAGGATATGAGTATATGAATGATTTGGGTGGATCTGATTTAGTGTGAGGTGGAGAGAGGATTGATTTGAGTGTCATAGTGTTACTGTGTGCGTTAGGAGTTTTTATGAAATAGGAAGTTTATAGACATTGACAGTTGGGGAAAATATGATTACCTGATTTGACACTGTTTTTGGCTTGAATTACTGCCGGAGATATCGTAAAATCAAAAAAATTGTTTTGTTTAATTTTTTGGCAGGAAACTGGGTGCCATCTGTATTGTCTTTGAGAAGGTTGTTAAATATCCTGTGCAATAACTTTGAGAAACTAGATAAGTAACTTAATATTTTGTCAATGAAACATTGTCAATATTAACACTTAGTAAACATTGATTTGTTCTTTTAGCCGAGAAATAGTTAGTAACAATATGATGGGTTATTAAGCATAAACTTCAACAACAGTATAATAACTAATTTTTTCTGTATGTCTGTGTGGTAATAACTCAAAGT
>JACGCM010000675.1:0-17744 GCA_014058105.1 Kingdonia uniflora
AGGATGAGATCTTTAATGTCGAATTCTTTGTGACGAACGCATTTTTTGTATGATTTTACCAAAGCCTGATGGTACCTTCCCAAGTTCGTAACTGCTATCTCTTGTTTTATATGATCCAGATCATGTTACATTCCAACTCGATCAGTTTATTTCCACTTTCATGGTATGATCATGTAGTGGGTGGTGAGATATTGGTGGGGGATGTTTTTTTTGGTACTGTAAGCTAACATGAATGGTGTACATCCAGTCTACACTCTAGGCATTGTTCAGAATGCCCATAACACGTGTGGAAATTCCTGTACCTAATTCCTTCTTTTCTGTCAAACACTTTTTTTTTTATTCCGTCGACTATAGTACGATTGTTGTTATCGGTCAGACAATTTCCTTGTGGGTAATACAGATTTGAAGGAGAGTGGATGATGTTATGCAGATTGAGGAAGTTGAGAACCTTAGAACCAATGAACTGTGCTCCATTATCTATTCTGTTGAGGTGGTTCATCCAGACCGTATGATAATGTTTTCCCATATGAACTAGACGACTTCGTCTTCGCGTGTTCAACACAAAGGAATTGCTTCTACCCACTTTGTGAAGTAGTCCGCTGATATTAGGAGGTGTTTCTATTTTCCCAGTACAGTTGGGAATCTCCACACGTGATCGAGAGCCCATCTTTGAATGGCCAGACAACTTTACTAGAATGGAGCTCTAAGATGGAGCCCAAAATTTGGGTTTATGTCATTGGCAGGCATTACATTTGCTTATATATTCGATTGCATAAGCTTTCATTTTAGGCCAAAAAACTCCTTGAGTAAGAGATTGGTTTTCTAAAGACCGTCCCACTGCATAGGATCCGCAATGCTTTTCATGTAAATTGTACAAGAAGGTTTGGGCCTTGTTATCATATAAACATTAGAGATATGGTCTTGTAACCGATCATTTATAAAGAGATTGGTTCAACGATGTATATTTTAGTATTGCCTATCAAATGTCTTAGTTTATTAACATCCTCAAGGAGTTTGCCATCAAATGGTTGTTTGGTCCGATGTATGTGAGAGATGGTCATCTCCAATCATCTTCGTCCTCTTTGTTTCCCCCAGGTATTACTGGAATTGTAGCTTATGATGTTGATGTTGGGGGGTGGATATTAATTCGATCTTTTAATACATGCTTCCCATTCCGGGGACTCTAGCAAGATAGGCAGGGAGTCAGAATGTCTATTTTCTCCATGAGATAAGTGTTCGATTGTGGCCTTTTTAATTTATTCATTCGTTCAGCGCTGCTGCGCTTATCGATCATCTTTCCATTTTTATTATATTTGTCTGGATAAATGGTTTCATGATTAATAAGGAGTCCGTGTAAATAGATAATTCATATACCCAAACTCTAGTGCCATATCCGTCGGTGGGATTAATGCCTCGTATTCATTCTTATTGCTGGTAGATTCAAAGTTGAGTCTGATTGATTTCTTAATTATGTTATTGGACGGGTGTGATAAAACTATCCCGATGCCCGACACTGGTCCAACAGAACCGTCAGTTAAAAGGCGCTAACCTTTTTGGATATCCAATCCGATTTCTCTTTCGACTGTTCCTCATCTATCTTAGTACAATCCTCTTCCCCATCAGGGTCGTTTACTGGAAATCTACAAAGAAATCTGCTACTCCTTGCCCTTTTTAGGAATGTTGTTCAATGTATATCGTACTCCCCAAGATGACCGACCATTGTTTGGACTCTTCAGATTTTTTATCGTTTGGATAGAACTTCGCACAGGGGGTAATTTTTTCATTACTCGAACTAAATGAGTCTAGAATATTATTTTAACTTCTGCGATGTATAGACAAGAGCTAAAAGTAGCTTCTTAATCTTAGTGTATCGGGTTTCTGCTGGAGTAGAGAGTCCTACTGATGAAGTAAAAGGCTTTTTTGTCTTCTTGTCAAGTGGATGAGAACAGAGATGAGTGAGTTATCAGTAACTCAAGGTACATTGTAAGCTCTTCTCCTTCTGTAGGTGTACTCATTACTGGTAATTTCCCCAAGTAACGTTTAAATTCCTAAAACGCTGCTTCACATTTTCTAGTCCACTCGATCTCAAGATCCTTTTGAGTTTTGCCTTTTTCTTCGTCCCTTCTCGTAGAAGGTTTAATAACCATCTATACCGATCTGTGGACTTGAAAACAAAATGATTTATGTACTGCTATTTTGCTGGCTATCTTTTGGACGTCTTTCTTTGTCTTTGGGGAAGGCATGGATAGCAAACACGAATATGATCTAGCCAGCCTTGATACCTCGCGCTTGCTAATCAAATGTCCTAAGAATTTGCCTGATTTTGTAGGATCGAAGACTTCAAAGGTCGTTTGCAAATCTGCGAGATGATTTTTCCTCCTTGAGACTTTTACACCACATATTATCAATGTAACTTTCCATATTTTTCTGAGATGATCTTTGAACATCTGAGTCATCAGTTTCTGTAAGTTGCTTCGACGTTCTTGAGGCTGAAAGACATGACTTTGTAGCAGTATATCCTGTCTATAATGAAATAGTTTTTTCTTGATCTTTGGGTAAAAGGGTATCTGATTGTATCTCTTGATGTGGCGTTCATCATGATAAGATTTGCATCCCACAGTGGAGTCAGCAGATTGTTGATAATAGGAATGGGACAACTATTTTCAGAGTATGTTTATTCAAGTCAGTAAAATCTACACTACTCTGAACTTGCCGTTTTTCTTCGGGACTTCTACGATGTTCAAGATCCATTTAGGGTAATTGGCCTTTTGAATAAAGCCAACTTCAATAAGTTTATCGATATCTTTATTAACTTCTTCATGTAGCCTTGGTGCTACGTTCTCTCTTTTTTGTTGACTGACTCAACCTTATCTTTTAGCTAAGCTTGTGGGCAAACCAAATTTGGATCAATGCCAGGCATTTTATGAAATGTCCACGCAAAGACATCACTATTGTCTTTTAGAAACTAATACGAATATTTTGCTATGTTGTGGGTATAGAGTCCTAATGTAGTACCCCTGTTTGTCTCCACCGATTTCGACTTATTCTGCAGTTTTTGCACTTTGCAGCTGGTTTCTTTATAAAGTTCTCTGTGGTGTTCTATAATTGCTATACAATCGTTATACTGGTAGTTTTGTCACGATGGTAATAGTATTTTTGCAAGCTTGAGCTAGCTTCTGACTACCTTTAATTTTGTAGATGCCACCATTCCAATCGAATTGTAATGCCAATGATAGGTCGATGGGATAGTTCATATGTTTTGCAGCCAGCAGCGTCCCATGATTCCTGAATAATGGGATTTTTCATTTATGACATAAAACATGACTTCAACTGTCGCCAGTCCTGTGGTAATTCAAGCATAATTTTTCCTACATGTTCTTCTTTGGATCCATTGAAACCACCGATATCAATGTCACTAGGCAGAACTTTTGTCGGCCAGTCCCATCTGATTAATCGTACTTTAAAATGAGTTATTTGATTCTACTACCAGTATTTACCATCATTGCATATAGTAGGACATTTCTCAATTCAACATGAACGAGTGCGCCATGATGAGGAAAGTTGACGTGGTGAATGTCGCAATCTTAGAAGAGGTCCCTGTTTGTTGAGAACTCGATGAAGGGAGTACCAAGCTTTTTAATCGACCATGGCCAAATCGTGGCATTGGCAGATACATTTTCTTCTGAACCTGATCGACCAATTAATTGTATGAGTCTCGATAAAATGGCTGAGGGATACGTGGTACAAATATTTTTCCTCCTTTGCTCCTTATATCAGTACGATCTCAGTATTAAGCTTGAAGCTCCCATGTTTGTAGCTTTCCACGTCTACGATGTACTCGTGCATTCTTCCGTCTGTAAAGATATACTCCAAAAGTTGCTGTAAAGTGAAGCAATGTTCTGTGTTATGATATCAAACTATGCGGTGTATGCAATATGGTCTATTTTCGATGGGTTGGAGGTATTAGGCATTGCGGAAGAATTTTTCCTTCTGAAGTATGGGATATAGGCTGGCTATTGTAACAATTAACTTGGGATGGCATCGCTTTGGTATGTTACCACCTCTTCGAGACCGATCGTCATTAGATTTGGTCCATTTTCTGTCTCCTCCGTAATCTGTAGTACAATTAAAATCTCAGTCTGTGGATTGATCTCTTGCTGTCAAGTTAACTTTGGGGCTTGTGGCTTTCGGATACCATCCTTTCGAGATCGATATATCCATTTACTTTTTTAATCATATCTTCCAAGGTTGTAGGTTTATTTAGAATTAGGTGCTCATTCGCTCGTCCGTCCCCCGAGCAAAGCGTTGGGTGAAGGCCGAAATAGTAATTTTTGATCAAGTCGGTCTACTTTCTGACCAACTCCAAAAATTTATTAGTAAACCGTTTCGAGCTTCTCTCCTGGCATTTGCTTAAGGCTAAATAAAGAATATAGATTTTCCTCCTTGTCTTTGTTATGCGAGTAGTTCTTAATGAAAAGTTCTCGTATTGTTCGAAAGTTTTAATGAACCTTTCTTGTAGTAAGTAAAACCATTGCAAAGGTTCGCCCTGGAGGCTGTAGGAATGAGACGGCATAAATGTGGTTCGATGTAGAATGCAAGCCTAATGCATCTTGGAATTCTTGGACTTATTCCACGGGATCAGTTCCTATGTACTTTTGGATTTTTGGGGGCATGAAAACCGGTGGGAACTTCGCCGTCCAACAGATCCTGAGCATCGGGCTTTTTCTGTGGCCTGTTGACGCTTTTGCAATTTGAATCTGAGCTTCAAATAATTTTTTGATGCATTTTCGACATGTTCCTGAGTCATGTACTGACGAGCTATGATGGTTTAACGTAGGATACGCCCTTCTCAAGGAATGTGTTCGCCACTCCTTCACTTAGTCGTTCACGTACAGTAATACGAATTCTTCTACGATGTAGGTCCTCTTCTTGCCTGACTTCAGCAGGAACATCATCAACTTCTTATCAGACTCTCAGTATTTGTATGAGTTAGACCCCCAACTGATTGTGATTAGATTGAGCATTAATTTCCTAGTTGTTGCCTCGAGGCCCCAACCTGTCCCAACCAGAAACTCGTGAGGTGGCTGGCAGCGCGCGTCTTTGTTCTTCTGGGCTTCAATGTTTGTCCCTGCAGAATTTTCAATGCAACTCAGACATTCGCCTGCTATTGTTCCAGAATGGCCCGCCTTTTATCTCAAAGTGTAGAGTGACCCGCAATTCTACTAGTACGATGTTTCCTTCGTTGGGCCATTTGGCGAATTTCTGGTCTGGAAGTTGTATTTTGTGAAGAAAGTAAGTATTAGCTATTTCTGAGAATTGTGACTAAATGCTTCGTCCCACAGACACGCCAAATAAAAAACCTAATTTTGTATATCGAACTTAGTCTCTCACACCAAAGATCATCTAAACGTTAGTAAGAAACAAGTAATTGCTAACACCGGGATTAGCATAGAAAACCTTTGAATAGGTTCAAAACCACGATTTCTCTTGAGGATTTTGAAAGAAAGACATTACTGAAGATTGCTAGCTATTACAAAGATCACTCTGAGTAGTTCTGTGCAGAATTTCTGGGTAGAATTCTCTGTATAGAATTTCCTATTCTTTATCTGTACTTCTCTAGTCCTATTTATTGTCTTATTATATGACCGTTTGACGAGCATTATATCCTTTAATAATAAATGTTACAATAAGTTTTTGATGAGTCATTCAACTTATTGCATAACGTTCTGACCCTTTTGTTTTGTAATAGCGTCATTAATGACGAAGTGCTTGTTGAATCGATCTGTTGATGCAGAGCGAGAATGATAAGTAGACTCTTTGAAGAGACCTATCCCTTGAACTACCTCAATAAGACTCACACATTATATATGTGACATGTACAGTTAGTATTGCCACCTAGACTATGAACTAATAAGATTGCGGATCGAACACTACAAAAAATATGAACAAGTCAAAGACATATGTCTCCCACGAACCAAAACAGTTACACATTCAACTAACACTTACCTCGTTATTCGGAGAATGTGCTTCAGCATGATAACGAGTTGCGGGTAAGGTCTATATAAAAAAAAAGTTCCAGAGGAGATAAGGACAAAAAAACCAGATTTTTTAGTCTCTACAACAAGAATTTCTAGATTTAAAACACCACAAAACTTCTTATTTAAAGATCAAACATTTCTAATCAAGGGATCACTTGTAATAGGATATCAACCTCAAGCAATAAAAGTTAAAGTTACTATACCCTCAACTCGAGGTTGTGATTTTTTACATATTCAAAGGTTTTCTACGCTAAATCACACCTGTGTCATTTCTTGTATTACATTTATTTGTCATAGGTACATTTGGTGTAAGATATAATTTCAAACTATTTTGAGCTACAGAATTAGGCCATTACATTTGGCACCGTCTATAGGAAGAAGACATTTCCACGATATCCTAAAGTATACATTTACTCTACTATCCATTTCCAATCATGGTCACATCCAAGCGACCGACAACAGAAGTCCAGTTTAATCTTTTAGTTGAGCCGAATAGCTCGTTGAACTATGGATGAATCTCCATACTGAAATAATAAAACGTAATGAGCTCGAACGTCAGTTGACTTTTAAACCGTGAACTTCACGACAAAGAGCTCAAAAATAAGCGTCAAGCTCGTTCGACAACATTCAAGAGAATGAAGAACAAATGACCACTATGCAGACTGCATTACAAGCTTTAGGATACTCAACAGGCTCCCCATGCCAATGATCGATCAAGTACCAGTAACCTCCCAAGATTCTACATGAGAAAAATTAGGTCCTTGAGGAGCAACCAACAAAGCCATTTCCAAAAATCTTCAGTACGAACCCCAGCCTTCAATTCATTTAAGCAGAGAAGCTTAGTTCGATATCAGCAGAGGTCTCTGGCATTCCAAGCATCACGAGGAAGAACGACCCCTTAACAATGGATTCCAGTACAAGAACGCTTGAGCGAGGGCACCGATACCATCATCAGCTCAAACAGCTCAGGTAACACGCACGCACTACGTCATACAAGAGCACATGGATCAACATATCAAGGAGTTGATTGAAGCTCAAGATCTAGGTAATAAGATAATTTTACCAAGTTACAAGGTAGTCCAATTGCCAAGAGCTATTTGATATGGAAGTACCAACAGGTTTCCATACTCCAAAGATTCTAAATACAAAGGCACCGATCTAAGGAGCACATCTAAAAAATTTAAGATTCCTGGATTGTACTCAAACCTTAACCATATTCTATGTCGTCTGTTCATAAACAAGTCCGTAGAAGAACCGCTACAGTGGTTCCATTATCCTAAGATTCCATCCTCACTTCGATCAACTACATAAGAATTTCGTCAAGACTTATGCTCACAATAAAGACACTAGGAGAATTTATATCTCTTATTAGTCTCAAACAGTTACAGGAGAGAAGCTTGAGGTCTCTGCAAAGAAGTTTTTGGAGTTCACAAGAAAGTATATTTATTTGGATCAGAAAACAACCGTTAATGCTTTTACCAATGCGCTATAACTCGATTGCAAGGAAAAGGAGCATCTCATCTTAAACAATCTAAGACCTTGGAGGAACGATCACCAAGGTAAATGGGTATGTCAACCTGGAAAGGATTGACAGAAAGGCATAAATCTACAAAATCTGTCCTGATCTCTAAAGGTCCAAACACAGAATACAACAATAAACCGAAGGAGAACCAGGGTGATCGAAAGCGCTCCAAGGCAAACACTGCAAACCTTGGAAGGGCAATTTATTACCCAAGCCAGTATTCCCCAAGATGAATGTCTGAATCTCCACAATTTTCCAATTCTAGCAAATGACAAGTTTTACTGTCTATCGCAAACACTGGAACTAGTTAAAGGCAGGCTGTACTGCATGCATCACAAGGTAACTCATCACAAAAGTGACAACTGCTACACTTTACAGAGGTTGCTGGAATATATTTTCAAAGACGGGAAAATGCACAAGTATATTGTCGATCTGGAATCATATAAGATGGTAGCTAGAAGATGCAGATCGAAGTAGTCCATGTCGAAGATCAAGCTGCGGAGAAACAACAGTACTATATGTACCACAACAACATGATTGAGATTCATCAGATTAACAACTCTTACAGAATCAAGCGACAGAGATTGTCAGAGTGGTGCGATCTCACACCTCAAGATAAAAAAGGTGAACTTCTTCCAGAGTTGAGCAATCACCGACTTGGGATTTTATTCGAGTATTGTGATATTAGTCATGTCAAGTTTCCACATCATGACGCATTGGTAATCATGCTCAAAATGAAGAAGTTGTCATGCATACAATGATGATCGATACTGGTAGCGGTATTGAGATTATCTTTCAGAGTACGATCGACTAGATGGGTTTGGCTGACCAAGTATTCCAAGCGACATCGATATCAATGGATTTATCATTCCAAGAAGAACGAGTGGGCAAGATCATCTTACCTATCACCGCTGGACCAGCCATAATTGATGTCATATTCTACATCATCAATGGCAATCTCATTATCTCGGGATTATGGGCGCTGTTGGATCCACAACATGGAAGCAATTGTTTCCACTTATCATCAAGTACTTCACTACAAACATAATGATGAATCTATGAAATCAAAGATAGTCAAAAGCTTTCTAGAGCTTACGAGAATACCATCTAAGCCATTCTTGATACATCAGACAGATACGCTGCATAGTAATTACAAAAAGTAGGTCACATCAATGATCAGTCTCAACAAAGAACCTACAGAGTACATAAACATTGATGGACCTAGCAGAGGTACTTATATTAGAACCAAGCTGGTTCAGCACGAAAAGGAAGCTCTCGTTCACTTCTTACAAATGAACCGAGACATCTTTGTATGGACTTTCGAAGAGATGCCCAGGGTCGGTCCATCCAGGCATGTCATAGGCTAAACATTAACCAATGTTACGTGGTCAAACAGAAATAGTTACGACGCTCACCTTGTCTTCAAGATGAAGTCAGCATTGAGATCAATAAATGATTAAAGTGGGATTCATTCAAGTAGCCAAGTACCAGGATTGGATCTTCAACATTGTCGCAGTTCCAAAGAAGAATAGAAAAGTTTGAGTTTGGGTAGATTTTACCGATCTAAATAAACACACTCCGAATGACATTTCCCTCTTCTAATCATTCATCAGATTTTTGATTCTACAACAGGTCACGAGCTCTTATCTATGGGATACTACTTCTAGGTATAATCAAATACTTCTCTTGGAGGCCGATCAGGAAAAGACAACTTTTATCACTAAAAATGGACTTTACTGTTACAAAGTCATGCCTTTCGAGTTGAAGAACGCCGGAGTAACTTATCAACGGTTAATGACAACAATGTTCAAACACACTTGGGAATATTGTTGAAGTCTACATCGATGATCTCCTGTGCAAGAGCCTATTGTTAAAGGACCATATCACAGATCTCTCTACAATTTCCATTCTACTACATTCTTCAGGATGCGGTTCAATTCTAATAAATGTCAATTCAGAGTATATTCAGGCATGTTCCTCGACCATCTAATCAGTAAGAAGGGATTAAGGCCGACCCAGATCAAATTTGAGCTCTCCTTAACATGCCAACTCCAAGAACAAAGAAGGACGTACAGAAACTCGCTGGCAAGATTGCTAACAAACGAATTTTTGTATGGTGAAGGGGATTAAGTCTTCAAATTTGAGCTCAGCAAGAAGGGATTATAGTCTTCAGGCCATTGTCGGTGCTATTCCTACTACTATAAGGTTGTTCCAAACAATGAAAGTTCAGCCCAACAAAAAGATCCAATGGACAACAGAATACGAGGCAGTTTTCTAGGAACTCAAAACCAATTTGGGGAAGTATCCTTTTATGAGCACCCCGGTAGACAATGAGGAACTGATCCTCTACCTCACAGTCACCAATACTTTTATCAGCTCGGTCTCATTTGACTTGAGGGCAAGATCGAAAGCCAGCATATTCATCAGCAAAACCCCCACTCCAGTAGAAACGAGATATTCTAAAATTGAGCAACTCCTTCAAACCCTAGTTTACACTTTACAAAAACTGAAGCACTACTTCCAAGCTCATTCATTCAGAGTCATGAAAAACTACCCACTCTGGGACGTTTTTTCTAAAAAGAAAAATCATGAAGAGTGCAGCAATGGTCTGTCAGTTTGGAGAACATGATATCAGGTTTGAACAACGCTATTCAGAAAAGGCCAGGCTGTTGCCAATTTTCTTACAGATTTCCATGTGGAAGATCCTGATAGGAAGGAGCATGATCTTGACCTTACAGAAGAAATTACAGAAGATCCACCCACCAAAGCATTGACGGATGAGCTAAATATATTATAAGGAATGGTAGGGACTTCTTACAGATGGTTTAGCAGGACCAGAGGGGTGAGGAATTGGAATCGTATTGATTAGCCCTTCCAACAACATTATGAAATCAATCCGCTTGGAATTTGGAGCCTCCAACAATGTCACAGAGTACGAAGTTGTGATTCATGGACTCGACTTAGCACTTGAGATTGGCGTCCCTGAGCTCCCAGTCTATACAAATTTGTTACTCATCATCCCCATTATTCAGAATAGTACAATAAGAATGAAGATGATCAAATATGCAACCCTCATTGCCAATAGGATGAGCAGATTCGTGAAAGCAAATCTCGACTACTTATCTCGAGGTGATAATAAACATGTTGATTCCTTGCTTATTAGCCGGGGTCTTGGATTAAAAGCACGATATCTACAAATCAAAGTAATATCCACCCCCAACATTGATCTTTATTTTGTATGCACGATCAACACTGGGGGCGATGAAGAGGAAGACGATAATTGGCAAAAGCCATTTATGTTTACCTTTGCCTGAAGAACAAATATAACGGCCCATAACTAACAATCCAAAAGAGCGCCGACAGTTGATCGTAAACACCAAGCGTTAGATTGCTCAAAATGGTTGTCTATACCACCGATCAGTGACAAAGCCTTATCTCAAGTGTTCTCTAAGAAGAAAGCTGACAGAATGCTCAAAGAGTTATATGAAGGGACTTGTGGCTCCCATGCCATAGGTCGATCACTTGCAAACAGAGAAATTACATAAGGAGTATTCTGGCCAGGAATGCGCAGCAAGTGAAGAGTACTCCCGCAAATGCTATAGATGTCAGAGACTGGATACATGATCCAAACCCCTGCACTCGAACTAAGTACAAGCAAGGTCTTCTGGCCTTTCAAGCGTTGGCACCCGATCTCGTAGAAGAATTTCCCAATATTCCAGGTACCGATGTTTCTTACTCGTAGCAACCAATTATTTTATGAAATGGGTAGAAGTAGTTCATCTTTGTCAAACTAGAGAAGAAGAGGTCATCTCTTTAATCTAGGAACCATTATCACAGGGTTCGGATACCCCCACATAATTCGGACCGATAGCAGGACACAGTTCGTTAGAGAAAGGTCGTGGCCTTCCTCAACAACACAATATCATCCATTCCCCATCCAATCCATACTACCCCAAGGTAATGGAAAAGCCAAAATCACCAACAAAATAATAGTGGATGGACTCAAGATAAGGCTTCAACCACATAATAAAGCAATTAGATATGGAGCTTCCTCATGTCTTATGGGCATACCATACAATACAACGACAATCAACTGGCTCTTCCCCCTTCCTCCTTGCTTATGGCACAGAGGCCATCATTCCAATAGAGTACTACCATCCTGTCAGAGATCATGAGCTTACAGACGAAAAAAATAAGTTCGAATTAGCCTGTAATATGTACTGGATTAATGAAACAAGGGAGCGTGTTATTGCCAATCTAGGTCGATATCATCATATGTTGGCCAGCTCGTACGACAGATAGTCCACAACTGTGAGTTACAATCGATGATCGTCCTCAGAGAAATCCCACAGAGCAGAAAAGAAGCCATGTCGGGAAGCTTGCAAATAATTGAGAGGTCCTTTCGTCATTATTAGCCGAACTGGCATGGTTCGTACTATCTCATGACAGAGCAAGGAGTTCAAATCCCAAACCAAGGAACACTAGGCGATTAAAGTGATATTATCACTAAATCCCTAGTCTCTTTAGTACAGATTACTCTATTCTCATTCTTTACATTCCAAAAGCAAGATTTCAATCTCCAAACAGTGTACATTCTATTTTACTCAATGAAAACTTCCAAGTTTTTTCCCACATTACTCTCTCCTCATGCAGAATCAACTAAATCTCATATTAAGTAAAGGTAATGTTAGCTTTTTCGGCCATCTATACACAAATTAAAGTAAAGGTAATACAAGTTTTCAATTGCCCATCTATACTAGATTAAAGCAAAGGTAATACTAGCTCTCGATCGACCATCTATATAAAGATTAAAGCAAAGAATAATACTAGCTTATATCGCCCCTCTGCACATATATCTGCGATTAAAACGAAGGTAATACTAGTTTTTAATCAAAGATATCTATCAAACATAAGATAAAGCAAAGGTAAACTAGCTTTCATCTCTCTATATGTCTATACAAAAATTACAGGTCACTTATACTGGTTTTTTGCTTATGGGGGTCAACTACATTTTCCCTATACAAGAGGTCGTTTAGCCATAAATTATGAGCTCGAGCAGTTGCAACAATCCTGTCTTGCTCTACTAATTCGTCAGGCCAGGAACCTAGCGCCATTTCCATGTCGTTCAGGCAATTTCCTCAATCTATATCAACATTTCAAATATAGCCTCGGAATGACGCACAGTCATGCAAGGTATCCCTATCAAGCTCAAGCCTTTTTACTTCCTCCCCAAATAGGTAATAGCAACCATTAGCTCCTGTGAGCGCACTAATTCTTGAAAAGTCGTATTTCGATCGAGCATAACTACCTCGGGAAATGTTTTTTAATCTCGGTGACACTCTTTCAAGTCTTTGTATATTTCACCGTTCCGCGCCATGTATTACTTTACGCGTGTCATCACCTCATTATGCCGCGCTATCTGTCTGTTGCTTTACCTAGCTTAGCTTTATTCATCATCCTCAACTCTACCAATTGAGCACGAAGTTCCACCAGCTCCTAATCATTTGCATTACTTCCTTTAACAAAACCCTTCTTCAGTAGCTCATCTTTCCTCTTGATCACCCCCTCTAATTCTAGCTCTCTATAAGAGCAATATCTAATTTGTACTCTCTTTCTTAAGCGTTCATTCCTTCCTCACATGCGCTTGAACATGAGCTACATCCACCTTCAACTCTTAAATGCGAGCTGATGGGTTAGATCAGTCTTTTTTCTCTTTGACCACTCTCCTCCTCGACCTTCTTGGCTCACGCATCGGCCATAGCCAAGTCTATTTTCACCTTGTAACCTTCTCATTCAGTTCGTTACATCATTTTTGGGCCAACCAAAGATCGATATCTTTAGCAGGCATGGCTTCACTCAACTGCTCAACTGCTCAACCATACTTTCGAAAGTGGTCAGGTCAGCTCGAACTTTCTCAAGTTCATTATCTTTCCTGATAATTTCACTCTTCAATTGCTCAATCGCACTTTTGGAATTCACCAGGTCAGCTCGAGGCTTCTCAAGCTCGTTTACTTTCCTGATCATTTGGCTTTTTAAACTATCCACAAAATCCTCTTCTCAGCTCGAGGCTTCTCAAGCTCGTTTACTTTCCTTTTCCGTCGCTTCTAATGACTTCATACAGTACTGAGAAATACCCTCTTCTTTACCTTTCACCGTCAGTAAACCTATCGTGCTTTTGAGCTTCATTATTTCAGTTTATGCTTCTGCGAGCTCCTTTTGCACTTTTAATTTTAGCATCTTTATCTCGATCTACCGAGTCGGATCATCTACAGTTTTTAATGCCTTAGCAAATTGGATTTGTACTTTGACATAGTAATCTGCCAAATCTTTAAATATCTCTTTAATCTTATCAAACTCTACCACAAACTCATGACTATATTGGAGCGTCTGTTGTTCACTCAAGTAAACATCTCTAACTCGACCTACATCATCAAAGATCAATTCAACAACATTTCACATATACAATCTACATAATACAGATGACATTACAAATTTCTGTTTCTGACATCCCAACAAGCTGAGATCATACTTTACCTCAATTAAGAGGTACTCTCACAACATTGGCAATAACGTCTACGTCCATTTTTTAAGGTACACATTTCTATGTTATAATTTCCTATATTCCAAAATAATCTAAACATAATGGATTACTACGTTCATAATTTTTTAACACCTTTGTGATCTATATAATCTTTTAACTTTATTGTGTAACTCTAGAGTAACGCAACATACAAGTACAGTATTTCTGCTCTTTTCTAACCTATAGCTCCTCTTGCGAAGTCAACATGGATGTTGAGGCATTTTCTCCTTAACGAGCTCTTTCTCTAATTCCTCAATTCTGGTGCATATCTTTACGTTCCTACAAATCAATATTTATAAACATCTCTTAGCCAATCTCAAATTTGGCCTGCAAATCAATGTACCATGCACTCACAGCCTATCAACACACACAAAATACACAAACAAACTCTAAACAATTTTCTCTACCTTCTCATCTTCTCCCCACGGTTCTCTAAATCTGTTTGCCATCAACCTGGTCCTCTCCTTCTCCACTTTGTCCTCTTCAGCGTAGGTACCTGTTATAATGGCTTTTGAGGTCAGCAATAGTGTACCCCACCATGAGGAGGTTGATACCAAGTCTATCCCAAGCAGTTGCCACGTCATCCACATTCTTCTGCGCCTCGTCAGTAAGCTCACGTATCAATACCTTGTGCGAGTCCTTCACAGAAGCCAAGTGCTCCCTCTCCAAAGCCAAATCAGACTCAAGTCGAGTCCCCTTCTTCTCGAGCTTGGCTCTCCCACCCTCAAACTCAGCCCTTCCTTCCTCGAGCCCGAGGTAGTATTATTTAACATTCGAGTAGCCTATAATAGAACAAAATATTTTTTTAGCTTGAAGCCAAATCCAAAATTCAAGAATCACAAGTCAACAACTTACCACCCTGCTTACTCCAACAGGGTAGAGGTATTTAGATCCTCAATACCACTTCAAACGGCCAACCTTAGCCTATTTTCCATAGCCAGCAGCTCATCCCCTCAGCAGGTCGATTCTCTGCGCCTTCGCCCTCTCCAGTAGTAGGCAGATCAAACCCTCATCTTTTTCGTATTTCCTTGGTTTTTACCACTTACTGTGGTACCAGAGGCCGAGCCACCTTTCACAACTTTCTTCTTTGGGTACTTTAAGCTAACTTTCTCGAAGTAGTACCTCCAGAAATGACCTCCAACAAACTTTCCGCAGCCCTTGGTAATACCGGACACTCTTCCCCATTTGCTCCTCTCTTCTTGCTAGCTCCAGCTCCTGTCATTTGTCTCTTGGCTTGAGACTTTTGCACTTTCTCTAATTTACTATTAGTTATTTTGTCTCTCTGATGCCAAGTTCCTTCAAAACTACTTCGAGCTCAACACCATCTGAGCTACGGTATCCAACAACGATTCTCTTCTCGCTACCTTAGAACGAGGACCTGTAACACACATCACAAATTGTTAAACCACATAACAACCATGCAGCTCTAATTGTTCGATATTATATACTTGTACTTATTTTTCTTACGGGTTTTATGGAATAGGTCCATTGGTTCTTGTCCACTCTGAAGGCAATCACCTTTCACCTATATCATATTATCGTTCCAACTCGACTTGCTAAATTAAGATTGAAGAGTAGAGGTTTCGACGAACTAGAACAAAAATACGTGTGTCTAGTTGCTGCATAATATTTCACAGATAATACTACAAAACATCTTCAGGAGTTATCTCCTCTCCACCTCATATATTTCCCACAATCTATTCAGAGTCAGACATTTATTACCTTCTATATATTCCATTCAGTTGGGCAGGACAGGCTTCTATGGTATTCAATATACCTTTAGCAAGATTGCTAAGAGGCAATCTCAGTCTAAATTCCAACTGGGATAAATAACATAAAAATCTCTGGTCCATGTCGCTTTGGACATTCCCATCAAAATACTCCAAATAGATTGATTCCCCCACTCTCCTCTTAGTTTTCTCCTATTCTAAGTTAGGCAACAAAAGAAATGCTCTTCCTCACTATCCACAGTGCATCCCCTAAATGACCTCCCAACTGTTCTACTACATACCCCCGGTCCCACCTAAATAAATTTTGATCTTACAAAACTCTTGAAACACATCAAATTTGGATGATAATGACAAATTACCAGGAAAATCTAGAAATTGTACTTTCCTCTCCCCCGCAAAGTAGATATCTATAACTTCTATATTTTTGGACTCACCCTTACTATTAGAGTCGACGTCTCCATACCTACACACAATCAAACTTTTTCTACTCTTCACAAAAGACATCAATCAAAGCTGACCTGCTTTTTCCATTCCTACCTGTGTGACTTATAAAACTACTGACTCATTTTCGATGTTCTACATTTTAAAATCAAAAGTTTTATTTACAACGTTTTCAAACAACATTTACAACAAAACAGGAATAGATTCTGAAGAAACATTCTACTTACATTTACATTTCATTTATTCAAACTCATTATTTCACTCCCTCAAATATAGTTACACCTAAAACATCCCAGATGCCCTGGAGCGCCACACCTAATCATTCGCCCCAAGCAATCCTCACCTCTTCCTCCTCTATCTCTTCCCATAATTTGCCTCACAGAAGCTAATCGACTACAGGATACAAATCACTTCATAAATATCTCCGAGTAGATTTGATGCCCAATCTCCCAAGTTCCCCCTCGCCCTCGCATCCAAGCCATCGAACCGGATTTTAATTCAGGCAAGTCAACATCATAATCTAACAACCCAAAAATTATCTCTGCACTTCTGTAATCTTTATCGTTAATCACCCCTCTACAGCGTGACTAACTCTCTGAAACGAGTTCTCACCATTTTACTGCTTCCTTATCTCTTTTGAATTTTAAAACACTATTTATACGCTTCTTAGAGATAACCCAAATCTATCCAATTCAATATATGGCATAATTTTATTTTCCATAACTAAAAACCCTAAGATCATGATAGAAAGTTATTTGAACTTATCGTTCCAAATCGCCTTATTAAAATTCGTCCATCCACATTTTGATCTAACTTTAGCATATTTCGCCCCTGTACTTCATATCATCTGAGTCGTTCACTAACTTGATATTTTAATTTCCCCTATTCCATTCTCTGCAATGATTTGCCTCCTAGCACGATTCTTGAATCTAATCAGTTTGATACACATTTTTAGATATATTTATTTTTACATCTACAAACATATCTTTAAACAGTTCGACTAATAATGCTCATTTTTAGTTCGTTTTCTACAAAAAACAACATTAACATTTTTATACTCCATATATGCTTTTAGCTCGATTTCAGTAATAACTACTAAGTCAATCTATTAACACAATTTTTGCACAAAGACATTTTTTATTAGCTTGAATATTAATTACAAATACTTTCAGATAACAAGTTCTTTTAGACATTTCTACAGATCGATCTACTGGTTAAATTACGTTTCAGTTTTCACATTGTATCATCCCAAAACTCTTCCGCAGAAAGATCTAGGCAATCCTTCACACCCATTTACTTTCCACAAGAAACTGAGGAAGCTAGAGTATCATGCCTGAACCAAATTCAGCAAGAAGACCTTCTTCACGACAAGAGAAGATGATTGTGCAGAAGAAAAACTTCTATCTCCGTCTCCCTTCTCTACCACCACCATC
>JACGCM010000315.1:0-14615 GCA_014058105.1 Kingdonia uniflora
TAAGACGTGATTATAGTGTATCACGCTCTCACTGATTGTCATTTGTTCGTTGATGAATTAATAAAAGATGGATGTGTGTGGATGATTAAAATCTATAATTAGATGACGTCCTGTATCTCGACATATTCTTTCTTCATACCCGTTGAACTATCTTATAGCAAGATTTCTTACCAAAAAATTAGATTCATTTTATTTGAAACTAAAAAATAACATCCGTTGACGTGGAAGGTAGGTGATGAATTGCAAGTAGATTAGGTATATCCCACTTGAGTCATCCAATGTGTCATGGAGGGGGAGGGGGGGAAGAAAATCGTTTCAAAACCACGGTATGAAGATTTAATTTTGATACCGTGCAATAGCTTATGTGGTGGTGGCAAATGTTGTCTAAGAGAGGGAATCATGGTGTTAATATAGGTATTTTGCAGTGAAATAGACCCTCCTCTTGCAATCAACAACAAAGAGCTGGTGTGCTATGTTATAGATTTCCATGATTTATACAAGGGGGATATGAAAACTCTCAATAAAGTTGGATTCATCCAACTGAGATGCAAAACAATAATATCCGCATATAGAAGATCAAGTAACATTTTGTTCACAGCGGAAAAGGGTGGTTATCAAATGATGCATTCGAGGGAAATGGAGTTTGCATCACGAAACAAGTTAGGAATTTGGAATAAATAGTCCGGTAATTCTTCGTCAAAAACATTCAACTCAAATCATTTACCAAAAAACAACGAATTGGTTGTTAGCGAGCTCACATGCTTTTTGACACTTTACTTTTTAAGGCCAATCAGACGATATTCCTACTGTAAGCAAATTTGAGGCCATTTAAGGGGTACTGTGAAGAATTCCTAATAGATGCTTACAAAATCTTGGTGATCACTATGAAGAGTAAATGTTAAGGAGTGTCGTCGAAGACAATGTACGGAGCTAGTGCCTTCAAAATCATTTCGAAAAGAATCTAAGATATTCATGGTCAAATTACCAACAAAGAAGGTTTCCCATTCTCTAGGAAGCTACTTACTTATTTGATAGGTGATGCATCCTCAAATAATGTGCTAACGATTTGGCTTCCAAAAATTTACCCTAACATGTAACTGAGTGGTAACCAAAATGATCCTTCTTTTTTCAGCGTACACTGGAAAAACAGGCAGAAATTATTCAGTAACATCTGCTGAGAGAATTAATATCAATTTTTTTTAATATTTTTTTTTACGATATCCATAAATACTCAATTAAGTTTAAAAAAAAAAAAAAAAAAAAAAACTTTATCCAATAGGCCAATTGAATGCTTTTACAAGCTAAGTCTTGAAACACTAAACCTTAATAATACAGTAAAACGATACGATTTCGAAATAAAACTTTACGTCCATCATTATGAGTATCATGAAGGGTACTTCAGTGTTTGGGTTTTAATTTTAACTCTGGGGTGCATTAGATTAAAGTCAACATAGGCCTCGCACAGTAGGGGTTTAAATCAAAGGAAAAAACCCTTTTTTGTTAACCAAGAATTAGGAGAGCAGATGGTTCATCTTATTCCAAAGCAGAAGAAACACGTTCTTCCAAACACAATTTAATATCAGAACCCAAAACCAAAGCCGAAGCTGAGAGTTCTCTATTCACAAAAACTGAGGAGAGATGTTTGGCTGGTATCAACATTGGATGATTGCAGTGCTCCTGTTGCCATAGGAAACATTACTATGCCTTGATGTTGTTCAAAACTTTGATATTTAAAGCCTGAACAATTTAAGTTTTGGAGAAGCCCAAATCATCAAAGGGAGGTGTTCAGAGAATTGGTTGATTTAAAACATCAGAGTTTCAGAAAAAAAAAGTAAAAACGGTTTGCTGAAGTGTGAAAAAGCATCAGATTTGTAGTAAGAAAGTGTGAAACGTTTTGATGAAAGGTTTGAAAGACGGTGTAAAAAATATGACTATCAAAGTCCAGGGGGGGGGGGGGGGGGGGGGGGGCGGGGGGCGGCAGTTGCTGCCATTTAACCTTGTGAGTATTAAGAACACCACAAACTCTCCAGCATTTAGGAAGAAGAAGGAAACTAGGAAAGGAAAGAAATAGAAGAAGAAGAAAAGAAGAATGAAGGAAAGATAGAAGGGAAGAGAGGTAGTAGAAGAAGAACGAAGCACAGAAAAGGATAGGACAAGAGGAAGGGGGAAAGAAGAATGAGAAGAAGAGAGAAAACGAAGAGATAGAAGTGGGAATGAAGAAGAGAAGAAAAGAAAATAGGGGGGAGGAATCGGAAAGAGCAAGAAGAAAAAGAAAAATTTGGTGGGCACAGGCCACACCAAAAAAAGAGTTAAAATCAAGCTTCTAAATCTGAGGCGTGTGGTGGCGTGGTACGGCGTGTGTGTTTTCTGTTGGGGTTGGTTTATGTGTTGGTGGAGTGCGTGGCGTGCCGTCCGGGTGGTGTGGCGTTCGTGCGAGGGGCGTGGGGTTTTGCCCCGATTTCTGGTGTGTGTTCCACCCCTGGTGGGGTGTCTCCCGGCCAGCCTAGGGAGAGTTTTATTGCTTATGTGGTGTTGTCGGATGGGTGTTGTGTGGATGCGTGGTTGTCTGGGTTGTGCTTTTTGTGGTTGTTTGCCCGTGGTCTTTGGTATTGTATGTTGGTGTATTTTTGGGTGGTTCTGCTTGTATGAATGCGCCTGGCGCGACCTGCTCTCAGTTTAGGTAGTCCTGTAGGTCTGTGCCTCGGCGTGCGCAGCCCTGCTCCTTCACGCGTTTCGCGCATCTTTGGCATTGATACGCTGCCTCGGTTGTGTAGTGTAGGATACTATCGTTTAAAAGGGTCCGGGATTTTGCAAAATGGAGCATCCTTTAAACTGTGGCGGAGGGTTTGCAAAACACTCTCTTTTATTGGCTTTCTTAGCTGAATTTGTTATGACAGTAGGTTTTTTAAACACTACTACCCTTAAAACTTTTTTGCGTAATCTCCCTATGGGTGGTGGCGTTGTGACAAACCATCTATCTTATTGGATAGGGGATGATTGTAATTCAGTATTGTTAAGACACTATCACACTCGAAACCCTCCACCCTTTAAAGCAAATAAGATTTCCGTGAGGAGGTTGTTTGCCCAAGTGAGGTGTTGTGTCAAATCCGGACTCGGTTCCTATTGCGCAAAATGCCGTGTACAACATAGAAATGTTAGTGATTATGTAAAGACTTGGATTATTTGTTTTTTTTTTCTCACTTAAAACGTGTTGATAGTGAATGGGGGGTAGTCAGTGAGCAAAAATCATGTTGCTTATTGAAAAACTAAACTGCTGAATGGAGAAGTCTGAATGGTGCCCAAATGTCATATCATTGCGGAATTCATAAAGAGTTTATGATCATGAAGTATATTGCTTAATATGTAGATATCAAATAATGGTGCATGCTAAGGGGAGGGTCTTTTTGTCATCTCATGTCAACGTTGGGAGCGGCGTAATCTATAACTTTATTACAGTATACTTTTCTGTTGGTTTTTCTATCCCTAACCAACACGTAGAGAATTTGTTTTTCCATTTCCATAGAGAACTCAGCTTCCAAAAGAGAAATAGGAATAAAAAAACAAGATAATTTTCATGATACTATATCACACCATATTTCACCCCAACAATAAACTAAGAAATACATCACACCATTTTTATGTAACAAGGTAACATTGGTAAACATAACCCTAAGAAGCATGAATGCTATTATTCTTTCTACCACACTAATAATCAGTGTTGTGCTTTACTCGAGGCAACATAGGCCGCATAGCGAAAGTGTTCTTTTACGTAGTCATGCTTCCGGTCACCCTCCAGTCCGATCTCTACCGTCTATCCCGAATTACTCCAGCGTCGAACCTTTGAGGTTCCGTTACCATGTGATAAGGACATAAAAAATACCAAGCATGTTTGACTATAGCCAAAAACATCTAGATGTTTAATTGGCCCGGTGACTTCCCGTTCAAAGTGTAGTTTTGCACTACAAAAGTGCGCAACTATAGTCTCCGGCCTTTCTGCTGCCGCACTCAAAGCATGGTATGATGATTCACCCGTGTTGGAAAAATCGGGCTGGTATCCGAATGTAGTACTATTGGACCAAAGTTTGCAAGAGAAGAAACGTCAGTCCGTTATACGTTGCGAAAAGAAAAATAGTATGATGGTTAGCAGTTTTCAAGTATCGTATTTGATCGCAGTAATCAGCATGAAACAGAACAGCAGGAAGAACCCAAGGAGGTCTGGATTATGAAGCGACCGGACACCGGTCAGTGAGAGAAAACTGTGAATCCAGTACCCCGGGAATGTGACGGAACGAGCGATCACAAACATGGCCACGGACGTTTCGACTACTTCTCTGATAGGCATTAATTGTTCTGGAGGGCTATTGCGTCTGCTTGGGTGATCCGGGGGGGGGGAGGAAAGGGGATGGAAAAAATATCCTTTTGCGTTAGGGGTTTTTGATCGTAACAGGCGCTGTCCAGCAAAAACAAAGTTGCCAGAGTACACATTAAATGCATGTATCCGTGTCGCCTAAGGGAACTCTTTCGCATCAACGGATAGTCATTATTGACTTTAAACTCCGGCAACTTAATTGTTGGTCATCCTCTTTGGATTACAATGTTTCAAGTAACTGTTTTCCCAGATCGTTCGCGGCCTTTCGTTTTTGGCCTTTCCCACTATATTGCGGGTGTATGCGCCCAGTCTCCGGCATCTTCATTCGCAGTCCAGTAATAAGTTAATGAGTCGGGTTTATTATAGGCCCAAAATGAGAATATCCTCCAAAGATAATTCGTTGCGCTCTCTTTGCGTGATTTGCATGATCCACTTTAACGGGGCGGTGCAGGATTACCCATTGAGAAAAAGGCTGGAGAGGGGCATTGACACTCAAGCCGGCACCATGAATCCCAACGCTTGCATAGCGATACACCTCGAGCAATACCGCACCAGCGGTCTTCTTGTTTGAGTACTCTGACATTATAGTAGCGGAGAGTGTGGTTAATTCCCCACCAAGTACCATAAACCAAGCCCAAATATATAACGAAAAAAAGAAACAAAGTTAGTAAATATACATTTCCCGGCGTAGACTCGAAGGATCGACCGGCACATCTGCCCCACTGACCATAAATATTCAGGGTGCCCCCCGGACACCTTTTGCGGTCCAAGTTGTCAGCGAGCAAACCAAAAAATGAGCTGCCCGCGTAGCGTTCGCTAGGGCAAACACCCCTACCACCGTTATTGGATATACGGGGCAGTTTTCACGGCGTCGGGTGAGGTTTGTTGAGGGTAGTACAAACGACCTAGAGTTTTTGCTCATGGAGTAGCAACAAGGTGTCGTATGCGTCCGTCCCGACGCCGCCCCCAGCTCTTTTCACAAGTTGCCAGTGACCATGGTCCCATTGGGTGCGCGCCTGTCTCAGTGCGCTCCAGTACAGCGAGGCCTGAGAGGAGCCATTGACAAAACACTTTCGTATGTTTTGTGTGTCTTGTTGTTTACGCGCACATTTCCTAGTTGGGTTTGGAGGCCCGTGCGTGCCATAATATGGGTGTTGACACCTCTTGTTTTGAAGGACTAAACCACGAAAAAATTATAGACATGAAGGAGAATCTTGTTTTAAAATTCTAGGCATTTTAACATATTTGATTTCTTCCGTTATCAAAGTATGTTTTGGCTCGGCTGTGTTCACGGATCACACGGGCTTTTAACTTAATCGTAAAGCGGTTATGTAATTTTGATTTGTTTCTTCAGGTTCCAATCAACCTCTATGTCCACGCCTTTCGAATGTCTCTAATTTATGTAGGTGAGGTGAGAAGGACGGATCTAACTCATCCCAAATGTAGATCGTAATATAATATAATCGCGGGTAATTCATCCATCTTTTTTATAATATACTGGGGTTTTGCCCTGTGAGATATATAGTCCATATTGGATACACATAGCCTTGCACCTCAAATATAAAATCTTGGGCTACTCCTTTTATTGCCAATTGGTTTTGAGATGGAACCTCCGATTCTAATATGCCTTATAACCCAGCTTACTTTCAAGAAAGCCCTAACATTGGGTTAATTTTTTTTGTATAAAGTATGTACTCCATCCCCATTATCGGTTTTCTAATATTTGTTAAAACAATATAAAACGAGAAACATTCATATTGTTTGAATTTTATGAGTCTAATGCCAGCTTTACTCGACACATTTTTTGTTTACCCACCTATATATCGGCATATATCTACAATGTTTTGAAGGATATTCTTTTGGAATTTGTATGTTTTTTATTTATTTTTATTATCAATCTTATGGCATTGTACATGTCTTATTTGAGCATGATTTGTCCAAGCTTCAAAGGAATGTTCTCTCCAGTAAGCCGTAAAGTTGTCGGTTTAATTTGTTGATTCATCGGAACTCTTTGGAGTTTCATAAGCCGTCTTTCTTTAGTCCGGTCGATTTCATAGTGCGACTAATAAGCCGTCTTCCCGTGTATTTTTCTTACTAGGTTATGAGCCCGTGCGTATCACGGATGTTTAAGTTAATAGTTGTAGGCAAAATGCATAAGCCAAAAAGGCAATAAATTATGTAGACTATCTAGCACTGCCCAAAAAAGGTGCTTAAATTGGTTTTTCAAGCACCACATCAACAAAAACAAATGACTAGAGGTGATTGTTTTTGTGCATGATTTCCAAGCTCCGAAACCGTTATGCTCGTATATTTGTTTAGAAGTAAAGAGAAAAGGTTAGGCATTGCTAGAGCATTTGAGCTAGTGCCTGAATCTCAAGCTCATGATGTTCATTTGAGGGACCGTCACTATTATAATTATCTTCAACATAAATTCTATCAGAAATAAACAAATATGGAGAGGGTTGTACATTTTGAATTCCAGCTCACATATCACATCAATTCAATTAGTTTGGTCATTGGTCTACAACTACTTACATATTAAAAATTCTAATAATATAAGAAAAAACACCATCTAGGAATATGAAACAATAAACTTGTATTCATTTACTGCAGTCCAAATTAATGAAGAAATGATCATTCAAATAAACTCCAAATAAATATAATAAAATAAAGTGCATCTTTTGACATGAATACAAATATGTCATATATATAAGTATTAAACTTTTGAGGCACATATGATGGTTTTAAGAATAGGAGACTTTTGAGGCACGCTGGTGGTTTAAGAATTGTGTGTGTCGGGGGGGGGGGGGGGGGGGGGGGGGGGGTTTCTACATTACTGTGAGCATGAGGAAAAATGATATGCCTTGAATATGCGAAAACAAACATGATACAATATGGGTATTCATCATGTGATTATTTAAGCTGGTCAGTTACAGAAATATGAATCTGATGCGAATAAAGTACAAGGTTAGGGGGCGCTTAATTTCGAGAGTTTTGAAAATCTAGCTTCTTCAACCGTTGGGTATAGGAAGGGGGTTCCCGCATTTTATGTCCACAACTGGAACGAATTAGATCCTTTCTTCACATACTTTTCTTCCTTGGAGCTGAGAATTGGTGTTCGATAGACGTTCTTTCCTTTCTTGCATCTTGTTTTGGTATTTCCTAGTAATTACGATTAACATTCTATGTTGCTATGCTGTATCCAATACTGCCACTTCATTAGATAAAATTACCTTAGGCTTGTGTTTAGAAGATAATGGTGTTTCTGTTTGCACTTTAGGGAATCCAATTCCCTGGTCATCAATGAACCAATTGTCCCCGTCGTCCCTACCCTTATGGAGCCTCTACCACCTTTGATAGCCTCGAGTGTCTAAACAATCATCTTCGGAATCCCTTATCCAATTTCTAACAATATCTTCTAATAGAGAGGAAGCTCTAGTCTCAGAAGCTCGTTATACACAATAAGCAAACTGGCAGCCTATAACATAGAATCATTACTCAGTGTATATAAAATGGAATCTAATGTTCAGTTTCTAGTGTAATTTTTTTTTCAAAGTCTAGTAGATAGTTATATGAAAATCAGGTAGTTGGTCGTGTGGAATGTTTCTAATGTAATTTTCATTTTCAATAGAACTTATAAGAAAATCAAGTAGTTGGTCGCGCGAAATGCTTCTTTAAACCTTTACGAACTCTAATTATTAGGTACATAAATGGAAATTTAGAGCATAGCAAGTGGTATCTACCACAAATACTGTTAAATAAAATAGCAACAAATCATAACTGAAGAGTAATGAAAAATAAGAAATGTTTGGCAATTATGCACCAAAGAAGCCTATGAAACATAAACTCAAATGCAATTTTTTGGTACCATATATGTAGTACCTTCTTCAAATTCATACCTGCGAAAACTTCATACTTTCCTTTTCTTTAAAAAAAACTCAGCTAAATTATTCTTTCATGAGATTGATCTAAGACAAGTAATTATTTAAAAAAAAAACTACAATAATTATCATCTACTACCAAAAGGAAAAAACTAATTCATCAGAGATTTGCATGATAAAATCAAACTATGACATTTTTGCAACTACTATCACCCCAAGTAAAATCTTATGGCTCCAATAAATGTATTAATTAGATAGTATTAAGTATACTAAAATTGTATAAAGGATGGGACTTACTTGTATTCACATGTAAAAGCTTGACCTTCAAACAACTTAAGTATTTGAGGAACTCCATTGGTAATTATAGCAAAGTAAGAATAAGCTAGAACGTTATGATAGAGCGATGGAGCGAATTCAACAAAAGTAGATATAGTATGGTAATGTGCAGACCTATAATGAAAATCAATGAGTACAGTGTGGGGACCTAGCATAGAGTAAGTATTAGCTATGAATTTAGTGAATTCCTAGCATTCATATCAAGATAAGATCATTATTTAAAATCTTATGAATCAACTAATTACAGATTAATTACATCATAATCTCTAATTAGGACAACAATGAAAGGACAATAGTGGTTATAATCAATTAGGAGAAAATTGTTATAAGTTGGTATACTTGCAAGACAATATGGCCAACAATTTGTATAGGAGTTCCAATCAAGGACCACTCTGAATTATGCTCCCTCATGCCTTTCTGCCTCAACGCGGTGCAATGACTCCTCTCACTAATATCAACCAAATTATCTATAATTGTCAATCTAAAACCATTATAATAATAATTCCCACAAAGTATTACAAACAACAAATAAACTAATAGTTCTGAAAAGTGCTTATGGTGGATACAATTTTCTTACTTAAGTCATTAATAGGAATATTGAGCAGAAGTTATAGCTTAGATGAATACATTGGCTAAATGGATAAAGAACTCCTATAATGAGAGAGAGAGAGAGAGAGAGAGAGAGAGAGATCAAAATATATTACCTTTGCAAAGTCAATGCCCAAGTTCATCCCTAATATAGAAAAGTCATAAGTGCAAAAAGGACTAAACATACTTAAGCATATTGTCGGGTGCTAACTCATTGCCATTTTATTTCACCGGCTCTCTCTAGGACTTTGCACAAATCCTAACATACCCTTCTCCTTTTTCTTTGATGGGCTTTCCCCAGTAATAGAGTAGACACATTAGTACCAAATCTTGAATATTGAAAAACATGTCATCAAGTATGAATATTGAAATGGTGGAAATAACATTCATTTATTAATCGCAATAAACATCATAATATCTGTCCCCTTCTGGTATTTGTTTGATGGATGTCAGTAAATTATATTGTTAATATATGGTCTGTATTTATGATATATTCATTGAAATTGTCTCTGAACTTTATGTAGGAAGTATGGATTTTCACCGTCTCGATTTTGTGGGTTTCGTATAATTTTGGCTTGATGTCTTTGATTCAGAAGTGTCTCTACATTTTCATCCTTTCCAGGCTTTATCAACATTATGGCGCTCTTGAGAGGAATGCCAGAGGCAACCCTTAAAAGAGTTTTGATGATCAAGTTCCTCAGTACAAGGAGACTGAGAACACCTTGGCGAGTTGTTGTTTTATTTTATGTGCTTGATGTGTTGTTTCGTACCCTTATGCATACAACATCACAAAAATACCTACAAACCAATTTAGATCTTCAAAAACTATTTTGTACTCGGGGAGAGGACTTCTGCATTCCGAGAATAAGTAAACTCAAGAAGCACTCCAAGAAATATTTTAGAACACCCTATATTTTGCATTAGCTGGCTCCGAGCCTGGAGGTCGGAGTAATTAAAATGTAGTTCTAATACGTTTTTAGCTATATCAGCTGCACTAAAAGAACTTTCTTCTAGAGCTGGGTATCAGGGGCATCAACAATATCCTAGGTCACCCATTTGGATAAAAAGACAAAAAGATGGTGTTCGCAGAGAGATAAACTATTTTAAAGTGCCTGAAGCAACATAAATATCTATGATCTATCCCTCACAAAGAATACTATGTTATGTCTATCATGAAGATTATGTAAAATGGACATGATCTTGGAATTTTGGATTGCGAGCACGACTTCCATGCAGATTTCCTTAAACAATAGCTAATACTCAAGAATCTTTTTCCCATTCGTAAAACAATGACCTTTATTACGTAGATAATCGACTTTGGGGATCACTTATACAGGGAAAAATAAGTAAGGTGGGCTCCAAATTTGAGTTAAGTGTCTTTGGTGGTTTATTAATCGCTTTACTTTTATCGTATAATTCATTATTCTTGCCTTTTTTCGACAAGATAGTGGTTTCTCATTACATTAGTTATCGAATCCATAATTGCTTCCTTTTTTATATAAAAACATATCGATTTTTGACTATTTGCCTAACTAACGATTAACGAGAATCAAGAAAATGCCAATGTTGCCTACTCTAAATCATTCAATTATCCTATTACACTAAAAACTACTCAATTCGCATAAAAAAAATAAGAGCTCAAGTAAAAACATAATTCGATTAAACTCTTTAGTACTCACATGTCCTTGAGGATTCCCATATTGCTCCCAATAGATTGTGTGAATATCTAAAAACCTTGAGAAACCCCAACTTATACGGCTCTATATCGGCATTAAGAGAAATAAATTATAAAATATGCTTCATTACCAATGTAAGCTAAAGAGAAGGAGGCTAACACATACCTAAAATAAATTCTGCTAATTTGTTTCAAATGTTATACAAAATGGATGTTGTGAAACTAATACTTTCCCATCTATTATGGTGAGGATACTCTAATTATATAAATCAAAAACAAAATTACAGGGAAGATAATTTTAATTAAGGATCCATACCTTTTCAATCTCCATAGATGTCCTTCCTTGGATGCGCTTCAGAATGGATAACAGCCCTCCAAATTGCTATAATGCAAAATCAAAAAGAAAATAGAGAGAATGCCCTCTACAAATTAAATGAATTACAGAGGAATTTAGTCACATAACCCACAACGAAATTAAAGAGGAAAATCTTATTAAGAGAAAACCAAAAGAGAATGAAAACCCACAACGAAATCAAAGAGGAAAACCTGATTCATGGAAGATATTGTTAAGATCGGTGGATCAAAATTTGTCCCACATCGGGTAGAAGATGTAGTTTACACAAGGATATAAGAAGATACGGACTATTAAATTGCACTGAGGCCTTTTAAGAATAAAACCCCACACCTAGCCCAACCTAACTAGGTAGTAAAGGTGGGGACAATATCGATACAATGGGGGCTCGGGCCCTAACAAATATATCATGTCTGCAATCAATTTAATGTAGAGGGAAGAAAGATTAATTTGTGAAATTGTAACAATTCCAATTACTCTTTCAATAGAGGAGAATCATTAAAGACCATAATTACCATTATCGTTGAGTTCATTGCCGTTTCGAGAAGTTTTAGAGGAGGATTTGAGAGTTCGTAAAGAGGAGATATGTTTGTGGAGAGAATGGAAGTAGACCGTTTTAGGAGTTTTAAAATAGCTATTATAAATTCTTTGAGTATTTTTTTTTCTCAAAACTAACCTTTTTGTTTTTAAATAAGTGATGTGGCATCTTCTTTGTGATTAAAACCATTAAGACATGTACGACATGCGGGACAAACGCAGCCACGCAGGACAATCTATGCCACGTAGGACAAAACTGAGATTAAGATACGTACACCACGCGGGACAATCAATGCCATGTAGGAAAAAACTGAGATTTATAATATAGACTAGTTATGAACTCGTGCTACGCATGGATAACTAGTATCATACTTAAATAAATATATAAGTGAGGAAGAAACATCGGGAAAAAAAGTCCATTTATTTCGGGATAAAAGTAAAAGCATCCCTTTCCCTCCAGAAAATAATAATAATATGTATTAAGGTGTCTACCCAACATTTCTTATGCCGGGGTCAATTTTATCTTTGATATAATGTGCTCATCAAATCTTATTATAAGGAAGAGTGTCGCAAAAGTTTATTTTTAACAAATGTGGCATTACTAAGCTTTTTGCAAGTTTCACGTTACCTAAAATCTAAAAATGAATATTTATCTCAAACATATTATTTATTTCCCTATTTTTAAAGCTAGAAAGACTACAATCACTACACATCCAAATCAAAAGAAGATCCCAAGATTAAACAACTCACATCAAGATCACGTCAAATAAAAATTACATATTATTTATGAGCCCGTGCTACGCACGAATATTTAAGTTCATAATGGTAAATAAATGTGTATTTGAGAAATTAGTTAGTTCTAAGTATCCCTTAACCATAATGTGGACCTTCAATTCATTTTATTACACAACATATAGTTACTACTAATAAGTGTAGTTAATATGTTTGGGGCTCAAGTCTATAGGAACATACTAACATACTAAGTATCCCTTAGATTCTTGAATAACTTTTGAATATTAGATGATCTTGGTGGGGTTTAAACCACAACCTCTTGAAATATCTAATCTAATTTCAAGCGCTCTATCATTTGAGCTAAAAATCGATATGTATTCACCTTGTAATCGTAATTGGTTATGTTTGAGGGTGTTAACTAATAAGGCAAGTCATCAAAGTGTTACAAATCCATGAAACAAAAGACCAATAACTAATTTAATATTATAGTTGCAACTTACTTATGTATACCTCAAATTTAGATAAGTGAAAGAGATGTGAGAATTACCTTTGTAGCAGCTTGAGTCAAATATGTATATGCCCAAAGAAAAAGTTTAGAGACCTGGTCAATTATACAACGCACTGTTATGACCTTCAAAAGTTTACTTCTGAAGGGTACTCAAGTGCAAGAAACTAAAAAGGCAACAAAAAATATATTATAAAACATAGCTAGATTTTGCCTTAGTCATTTTAAACAAGTCGTTGAAGAAATAAAATATTTATTGCTAAGTTCACATTGCTTCGGTTAGTATGATAACCTCTGCAATACATAACATGAGAGTTTGATGAGTGTCATAATTTGTAATAAAATAACAAAACTAACTTGTGTGGGGGGAGAGAGAGATTTTCATCAAAAATGTCAAATTGTTAAGAAAACAAACAGGTTACCCTGGCATTAACAAAATTGCAAACTCCTTCTCATGCCTCATAATTGTGACGGGGAAAAAAAAAGCAAAGCTGCAAGAATCATAAACTGCTTTTGGTGAGACTAAAGAAATATATGAACTTATTCAATCACTTGCTGTTGCAAAAATGAGTTTCCCTTTAGAAACTCAAACTAATAAACCAGTAAGCTGTAAAGCTAATTGAAATTGCTTTAGTGGCTAAATAAAGAAGAGACTCATACCTTTTAGGGTCTCTGTGTTTATGAATTATGGAGATAGAAAGAAGAATGAGTTCAGCAGTTCAAAAAATTGTCCTATCTTGATAATCATTTTTAAGCAATATCTTCTCAGAGATCCAATACCAAAATACACAAATACTTGCACAATGAAAAAATGAAGAGAAGTGGGCTCTTTTGAGTAGAGCTCTCAACATCTGCAAAAAATTATAGTAACGAGTATGGAAAGATGTAGTGACATAGGATATTGGTAGTCTAAGTTAGTTGCTCGTTTAAAAACAATAATTATATATCAAATTTAATTTTCACCCAAAACCTTAAAAAAGGATCTTTAGAATAAATGAATTCCCCTTCAATATCCATATGGTAAGCTTAATAGAGTGAACTACGTTTTCAATCCAATGCTCTTTTTCTAAGAGTATGGCCTCAAACTCGTAATAAGTGGACAACCTTCTTCAACCTGTTAAAATGGAAATTGATTGTTGAAATAAATAAACATTTGAAGATTCCATGGTCTGATGGTGGGCCTATTTATCATAGACATGATGCTCAACTCAAACTTTAAATAGTTATAGAGGTACTTCAAAACCGCATGCACTTTGTAAAAAGTTAAACAAAAATTAGTTAGACTTTCATTTAATTCCATGGGCAACTGCACCTTCGTTGTAATTAACAGTTTGCTTTGATACATTTTGAAAAGTTCAATACACAATTTCCCATGTTGTATTATCCTCAAAATATCAAGAACAAAGCATTAGGGAAGAGGTGAAGCTTCTTGCAGACCACATATAAAATGGCAAAAAATCACTCGAAAAAAAAGCAAAAATTCTTTTTAACAAAACCTATCATAGATATATGATTATCCGTTACATAGTATACCGTTGTAATCCTCTAAAAACCAAATTATGAAAATTACAGTATATAAGAATCCCATGTATAGCACATAAATCTAAAAATAAATATAATAATAAGATAGATCATAAATA
>JACGCM010001909.1:0-41471 GCA_014058105.1 Kingdonia uniflora
TGATCAAGTATACTGCTCACCCCTGTGAGCTGAAATTTATCAACCTCAAACAAGTCACGTTACAATTTATAAACTACCCCATGGTAACACCAATACATAAAAAAATACCATTGAACCGCGAGCATAGACTTAAACCCTGGAAAAAAACAAAGATTTCTATATACATGCCAATGCATGATACTCTTATCCACTTCACGACCTAACAACAATATAAAACGTAATACTGCCTAATACTATCACGGTACTTATCACCACCGATCCATACACATTAATTCCATCTCAGTTACCAAGGGGTCATTCAGATTGTGCATCTTTGTACTTAAAAAAGCCTCAATCTTTCCCTAGACCGCAAAGATTGTGTTACCATTCCATCTATCTCCTAATACTTTCAAAGTGTAATCTATCTCAATACTAAATTAGCACAATTTTTTATGACATTCAGGAAAAACTCCCAGATTTAATAGATCACTTATTACAATTCAAAATTATAAGAACTTCCAAATCCAATCAAAACCCATCAACAAAAGGACCGAATCTAATTTAGATTGTTTTGATAAAACCAGAAACTCAACATAATAATTTATCCTTCAATTCATCAAAACCATCTACAATGCACCCTATTTGATGTTCAAGCTAATAAAAACACCAATCTTGCAAATGATTTACCTCCTCCTCCCCTCTCTCCTCCTCTTTAGTGAAGATTTGAGACAAATCAACTTCTGGGTTTGAACTTCGATTTCAAAACTGTCGATCACAAATTTCACAGAGCAGATTAGGGTGAGTTTTGCCTGACTATTAGATGAGAATATTTTTGGGTTAAAAAGTTTTGATTGGGTATTAATTTTATCACTAAAAGAGATGAGACTCCTCAAACCCATTAAAACTAAATATCATTTTGGTAAGCTTTAGATACGGGCTACGTCGCTGTCATTACAGTAGCGCATTTTGCGGAATAGTAAAAGGTAGCAGGCTGTATTACAGCATCTCTCCTAAAGTATGGCTGAATAACGCAACTTGCAAACTAGTGGGTCAATTTTCATCTAATAGTACCTCAGTTGTTTTTGAAGAACTTCTGACAGTTGGGGTAGTCCATTTTTTTTTTTTAAAATTAAAATTTCAAACGCTCCTAACTGTTTAGGAACGTCCGTCTGATTTGTTTTTTTGTGAAAAAACACAATTTGGTTCCCGATTAAAACAGTAGACCCTACACTGGACGCCCATCGCGACGTAAGAACGCAAGTTTGAGCCTTGTGAGCAGTGAGGAGTACTGTGGAGGCTCGTAAAATGGAGATGCAGGGTTATCGATCCCCGTACCTCTCTCGCATGCTACGCGGCCGCTCTACCATCTGATATACATCCCCTTGTTGGTACCATTCTTTGATATAGTGATTTAATGTTTAATTTGCTTCGCTCTCTCAGTTTACTTATTTCTTTATGTTTTTTTATTATATTTTTATATACAATTTAGAAATTAATCATCTCTTGTGCATCACATTAAATTGGACAGGTTTCAGTTTGTTTTTTAACTGACAAATATTTGCGATCAACAATTGGTTTGACATAGTTATTGGTAAAACTTTCCTTCAACTAAGCATCTAATGGTTAGAGCATCTCCTAAAAGCCATCACTGACTTTGTTGAAAACGACTTTCGACACCCTTTGATTTATTAACTTTTTATTTATAAAATGGGCGCCTGCTTGAACAGACAGTTGCCCAACACTTGGGCAGCCCAATCGCGACTTTAAAAACTAAATCCCTCCTAAGTGCTTCCTACCTTGGATGTAAAAGTGCCACCTAGATTTTCGTATCCACATTGTCTCACTCCTTGGATTTGATTTTCAAAAACAGTCTTTGCCTTTTTAAGTTCGCATTGGCCGCAGTGTTGGGCGCCTATTCTGGTTTTAAACAGGCGCCTAGTTTGGGCTCCCATTTTTTTTTTTACAAAATTCAAATCATGCGCCTAAGACTGGGCGCCCCAATTTGATTAATAAAAAAAAAAAATCAAAAAACAAAACAACTCCCACACTTGGGGCGCCTGTTCAAAATTCAAGCAGGTACTGTTTGAGAGAAATAGAGTCTTACTACCTTGGGATTTGGGTTTTTTTTTCAACCAAGGGATGATGCCTTTAAGATATGCTCGAAGTTGAGTCTTATATTCCCAAGTAGCGAGCATTGTGTAGGATGACGAAAATAATGTGTTTTGGTTTCTAGTGCTTGGACTGAGAGACGTCAAACTTTGGTGGCAATGACGTGATTACAAGTCGTCTGAACTAAAAAGTATGGAAACAGCAATGGTTGTACGATTATCAGTTGGGGTGATAGTGGTATCTCAAGTCATGCTCGAGGCGTAACTCTGTAAGGGACACAAAGCTTGGAAAATTCTGATCTGATATGGCTGTAATTGATAGTGATAATGGGTCTGAGGGCGTTCAAGTAGAGTTAAGTTCGGGTGGGGCTGCCAATGGTTGTACTAAAGTCAACCATAAGTTTCCGCTTCATGTTCAACGTCTCAAAAGGGATTGTTAGGCCAAAACCCTAAAAAAGGCTTGTTGGGTATCATAAAAACTCTTCCTGATAGAGTAGGTTTTCTCAAACTTGGAGAACCTGGTCGCAGTTAGCATCCCCATCTGCTAGACTGCGGCAGATTGCCGAGCAAAGAGATGATTTTTCACGGTCTGTTCCTTCTTCTACAAGTCGGGGTAGTCTTCGAAACGCTTCAGTACGAAGGTTCGCGAGGTTAATTGGGATTCTATGTGGAAAATGTGCAAAAAGTGGATCAGAAACCGATGAACATGGCTGTTCTTCTTTGGGGTATATGTTGTAGCTATCTCTGGTGCGATACTATTTATGGTCATGATAGGAATGTTAAACCCAGCTATTCCAAGAAATCTCAGAGGAATGCCTGGTTTGAAGTCAATAATCAAATCCTTAATGCTCTATTTACGCTCATGTGTTTGTACAGCCACCCGAAGAGATTTTACCACCTTGTGCTTTTATGTAAATGGAGGCAAGAAGATGTTTCTAGCTCAGAAAGATTTACTGCAAAAATGGCACTTATAAGCCTAATGAGTGGGCACACATGATGGTTGTCGTGGTTGTTTACATATAAACTGCTTTGCTCAATATGCTTTATGTGGTCTTAATTTGGGATACAGGAGAGCTCAACGTCCACCAATCGGTGTCGGCATTTGCATCTCTGTTGCAATTGGAGCACCTGCAATTGCAGGTTTGTACTCCTTCTTAGTCCCCTTGGAAGGGATTATGAACCTGAAACAGACCATGAAGCACAGGTGACAACTATTGTTGATGAAAATAGACCACTTAACTTAAGAGTGAAATCACTGCAAAAGAGATTCTCATTTGCATCGCGAGATGATCAAAGGGGTTCCAGAGAACAGACCTGAATGGAGAGGGGGGTTATTTGATTTTTGGGACGATATTTCTGTTGCATATCTCACTTTTTTGCAGTTTTTGTGTGTTTGGGTGGAATATGGAGAGACTTGGATTCGGGAAATGTATGTTCATATTGCGACATTTCTTCTGTTTGTACGGCTCCATTCTGGATATTTCTCCTTGCTGCGATAAATATTGAAAATGAGACCGTTAGAGAGGCAATGGCAGTCACGGGGTTGTGCTTTGTGTTTTTGGTTTTCTGTATGGTGGTTTCTGGAGGATTCAAATGAGAAAGAGATTCAATTTGCCTGCTAATGACTTCTTGTGGGTACCCAGCGGTGACTGATTGTGCACAATGGCTTTGTTGTTGTTGGTGCTCCTTATCGCAAGAGGTGAGAACTGGGGACTTCTACGATATTGTAGAAGACAAGTTGTACCTAAAAGGAAAAAATGTGCGTAACCAATTTGCTATGTCGCCATTGCCACGGGAAGACGGATCGATGAGAACAAGCCAAAGTTCTCCACCTTGGAATGGCTCTAGTCCTTTCAAGCCAGAGATTACAAAATCTTCAAGTCCGAGTAGATCTTCTGAAGAGTATAATAGTTCAGATAAACTTTCTTCCAAGCCAGAGATTATGAACTCTCCCAGTCCTAGTAGATTTTCTGGAGGGTACAATAGTCCAAATAAGCATTTAGTCACAGTGGAGGAGGAAGCCTTTATAAGTGGTGAAAATGACGTTAGACACCACCGGTTCCAGCGTTCATTCATAAATAAGCTTATGCTGGGATCAATTTGAACTTGCATCTTTAGCTGCGATGTGCATGGAGCTGAGATTTCTATGTAATAGTAAGTGTATTTTTAGTTATACTTCCATATTATACTTTCTGTCTTGCATTTTTGAACATATCTGTAGACGGTCCAAAATTTATATCATTGTTGCGAGTTTGTTTATAAATATCTTCCTTAGAAAAAAATTATAACTAAAATGATCTTCAGCAATAGAAATTTGTCAACTTTGAAAAGAAGATAAGGCGTGATATCTTATAAATTGAGAGTGATTGAGTTTGCAAGTCATGCAGTAGTATGAGCCGAAGCTTGGATTATGGTTTGACCTAGTGTTTAGATTAATGATCCTGTCAAAATGATGTAACTTGTGCTCAAGTAATTTTATAATAGTAAGGGCCATTGAAGGAACAGTTTTACATGCTCTTGCACGACTAGCTACTGCTGGAAATTTGGAAAGAACATGGTTTGCAATGTGATTATTTGTGTGAGCATTTTTAGGTGAAGTATCATTAATCAAATCAAATTGATGGTTTGTCTTTTCTGCTCTATAAAATTGGGGGGTGGGTGCGCATTTCAGTTTAAATCTAAGAAATGTTAGTTTCTTTTACATAGATATAGAAGTTGATTTTCCCTTTGCTCTTTCTAAACCCTCAACTCAAAGTCTCAGATGGAGAACTAGAGAAAGATCTGGAGTCTGGAGAGGGAAAAATAAAAATCCAAGAGTTACAAGGTATTGAAGAAGGGCTACTGTTGGCGAAGAGAAGAGAGATTGCTAGATTAATTATTTTCACCTACTCTGGAGAAGCAATTCATCTTTTGAATAAGAATGGTCACCGTCCTTGGCAAGCCAGAAGAATTGTTGAAAGAATCAAGAAGCTGGTGCTATCGTTTACAGTCTGCATCATTGTTCAAGTGTTTAGGGAAGCTAATGCTGCTGCTGATAACCTTGCTAAGTCAAAAACCTGAAGAGAGGTATATTGAAATGTTGCCAAGTGCCTTTACTTTGATCATAGAAGAGGATGGCTGTGGGAAAATTTATCTCAGACAGTGATTATGGAACACTCTTCAGTCTTCAGTCTTCAGTCTTCAGTTTCATCTTCAGTGCGAGCACTGCCTTTGTATAGGTTAGTTAGGCTTAGTTTAGTTTTGCTTTGTCTTGTGTATCTTGTTTCTTGGAGTTTCTCCTCCTTAGAGCTCTCTTTTGTACTATAGATAGTCTATAGTCAGGGGGAGAGGGGTCTATGCTTTGAGAGGTTGTAGGGAGAGAGAAAATTATAATGGTAAAATCTTGAGTGGTTTAGAGTAAAAGGTATTAACCTAGAGGTTTAGCCAATAAAGTGCAGCCTAGCACATAAACAGCCCACTCAACTATATGAGAGACCCTTTCCTCGCATGTTTTAACTCTTACATTTATATTGAGATCTGTAATTTGGTATAATTTTTCTAATAGAATAATGAAAAGTCTTATGAAATAGGTAGTTACCGTGACATAGACGTCAATTTAAAAATGTGTTATAGTGCTGTTAAAGGTCCTAAACGTATAAGAGAGAAGCTGAAAAAGACTTATTTAGATAATAAGATATAAATAATATTCTAGCATAAGATAGGAATTGGGCTACACCAAGTGGCAGAACAAACTTTCCGTTGAAAATTAACACCTAAAACAATGAACTTATACTGCCATAATTAACTCTAATATGAGGTTTTCAGTTTACTAACTATAGTCGTCTTGTTTGGTACTACGTTCACTTGATGGAATAATAACCGTGGGGAGTCATGGCGTAGTAGGAATCCCCTAGGGAGCGGCCTCTATGTTCTATTTTAGTTATTTCTGTTTTAGTAGGATAATGCCTAATTTTGAGGGTAGTGTTAAGAAGGTTGGGGACTCGTAGTTCTGTAAAGGAGTCCTAGGGTAGAAGGTAAGGTTAGGTTGAGTTTTGGAGAAGAAACCCTAGGTTAGTTGTTTTTCAGTTTTAATTCAATCAAGTAGTTGTTTTCCTTTCGTTAATCGCTTCTGCATATATCGTTTTCTATCAATTAGTATAAGAGCAAAGTTCGTTCCGTGGGGAGTTTAATTTTAATCTATATTAATTTTTCTTTCAAGATCCAAGATGGTAGGGAAGAAGAAATCTGGATCTCGTCAACTAACCCAATGAGATAGGTTACGAGATCTAGAGAAAGATGGAGGAATTTAGAGTTAATACGGAGAACTCGATATGAGAGTTTAAACGCAAACGAATCAGATGTTGAAATCCATCTTGCTAGAATCTCATCGGAAAGAGGTCTTGAGATGGGGTTCCGGGTAGTGTGGTGGGATAAAGAGGAAGGGGGGCTCCCTTGGGTTTGTTTATGGGGGATGCTAGGAGAGGGGGACTTTCACCAATAAGTCTTAAAAGTTTTGGGCGAGGAAGGGGATTCTCTACAAGGGATAACAATGAGAGAGAATTCAACACTGAAGGGGTTCCATTCACCTCTAATAGTTTTGACAGACTTGACGTTCAAGATGTGGGTAGCAAAGATAAATTTGCGGACTCCGACGTAAGAAAGACTCCAACACTAGCTACGATGGGTGAATTTTGCTCGCAAGAATTGGGACCCGAATCTTTTCTCGCGGGGATGAGCTACCGAATCGTCATTAACATAGAGAGAGATCTGGCAAACAATGGGGAAGACCCTATTCACATCCTCGCATCGACCCCAATACGAGCCATAGGGCCGGCAGCCGGCAGGGTAGCCACTGTCGCAACAGTAATCGCAGCAGTTGTCACAACAGTTACCGCAGCCACCGAAATAGCAGCAAGCAACGACTATCAACCGACTGACGAGGGGTCTTGGGAACGGCCAATCTTGGGGCGGGGGTCAAGCAAATTGGGGACAACCCCGTTCTTTTCCGATTCAAGGGAGAGGACCTCCTACAACTAGAAGGCGGGGGGGGGGGGGAGGTCCTGTTCACCGACAACAATTCGGTACTGGTGATTGGCGATATCAAGAAAACAAAACAACTTCTCCAAACCAATGGAGGATTACTAACTATATCCCTCCTAGACCGAATCGAGTACCTACTCCATCCCATTGTTCTCCATGATAGGTTTTGGACACGCTAGGTATGCGCCTCAACAATAGTATGGCCAGCGTGGAAACATAAATAATCAGGTAGCAAATGCCATTATTTATGTTTTTTAGAATGAATCAGGATGTTAAAATTAATGTCCCCGAGTCTGATGGTAAGCAGATGAAAAAACGGTTTTATTGACTAGTTAAATAGGGTGACAGAGTTCTGGCATTCAAACGTTGTGGAGATCCTCGTGTAGTTACCTTAATGGAAACGAAGCTGACCGAATACGCTTTCAATTGGTGGGAAGGGGTGCAACAATTGCGGGTAACAGCGGGGGGTGATTGATAGGCATGAAAAATGCCTATTTTTGTTCTTCAATTCACATTATCTATGACCTTATTTTATGTTTCACTGAGCCTAATTAAAGTATGTTTGACTATTGCAGGTAATAAGATAATTGCAACCAAGCCCGGTCTTAAAGCCCAACTTTTACAAGCTAAAGAGTTACTGGAGATTACCAGTTGTCAAGAGCTGCTGGAGATGGCCTAGTACTAGTCAACAACTGCTGGAAGACTTAGTCAAAGATTTTGCCTAAAAGATCTCCACAAAATGAGGGCTGGAGTGAAGATAAGAGGGAGAGTTGTAAAGGGAGAGAGGGTTATCTTTTTTAGTTTTTATCCTTTTTTTCTACCGTAGTTCTTATATTTTTGGATGTAAACCTTTTTTTTATCAATAAAGAATAGTTTTTCTTAAATCACAATTTTAATCTTTGTATCTCTGAGAATGAAACTTTTATGTTTCAACAACCCGATTTGATACGGATTATCAAATGGCGCCGTTGCCGGGGATGCAATCGATTTACAAAATTGTGTCTCTATTATTAAATTAGTATTGGATTTGATGAATTTTTGTTTTACCTTCGTATTGATTTTTTTCCTTCTCTATTCCTGTTTTTGTTTTATCTGAGGCGTGTTGTTTTGATTTGCTTATCAGATGTGTTTTTGTTTATTTGACTCTCTCTCTCCATCTAAACAAAAACTTTATCTCGTTAGCTTTTCTCACTTCTTAAAATCTCTCGTATCTCTCTTAAGCCTCTCACACGTCTCTCTCCAACTCCCACACGTCTCTCTCTCTCTAAACAGACTCACTCTCTCTAAAAACCCTCATCCCATCTCTCTCCAAAAATGGACTCACTCCTCACACTGTGATTCTCTCTTTCTCCTGAACCATCCTTGGTCAATTTCTCTCCTATCTCGGCAGATTCAGAACCAACCGGCGATTGTTTTCTTGGGTTTCTTGATTTCTGAAGTTGGGTTTTTGATTTCGATCTGTTATTAATAGTTGTGATTGTGATGCAATGTTAGATTGTGATTTTGCGACTCTTTCTCCTTCTATATCTGCAATCAAATTTTGAGCGATAATCTGAAATTTGATTTTAAGTTTGAGTCGGTTGATTTAGAATCTAATTTAGGGTTCTGCTATTGTTCTTCAAACCAATTGCAAGATTCTAATAATTTGGGGGAGGGAATGTGGTTCACCTTTATTGTGTTATGTTAGATGTTCGATACTTTATTGTGGTTCAACTTGGTCTTATAGTGTTTGAATATCATTGTTGCTGTTGGATTCTGGACCATTTGTTGCTGGATTCTGGTCTTATAGTTTCGATAAGCAAATTTGTGATTGAAGTCAGCAGCTGTTGGGCTCTAATTTTCATCTGAAAGGTTTCAAGTTTATCCTCAGTTTCGATGTCAATTAACTCTTAAAATTGAAGTAGGGTCTGGTTTGTGATTGTGGTTTAATAGTCTTCTCTCTCTCATGTGATTGTGGTCAGTTTTAGAGGAGATTTGTGGATTATTTGGGTTGTTGTTGTGTTGCGATTATCTGCGGATTATATTTGTTGTTGTTTTTCTGCAATTTTAGGGTTCGCTTTTGTTGAAGAATTTAGTGCTGATTTCTTGGAAGGATTTAGAGCTTGGTTTGATTAATTTTGTTGATCTGCGGGTCTGTTTTTGCTGAATTGGGAATCTGATGATCTTGGAAAGTTTTTGTTTGTTTTTATGGCTGTTTCTTTACAGATTGGATTTTGTTTGAAGAATGGGGTAAATCGAATCACTATTTCTGTTATTGGGTTTGAGTAGTTTACTCTGGTTTCTTTCCTACATTTGTTCTGATGACGAACACGAACTGACTAATACAAAAGAAAACTGTATGGTGACGAAGATGACGATAACATGGTTGATTAAAGCAAAGCGACAAAGCCAACATTAAAGAAAAACGACAAGATGACGAAGACTTTCGTTTCTTAAATTTTTATGTATTATTTTTTTAGTATAGTTTGAGGATTGAGAATAATGTTTATGTAATAATTAATTGAGTGACGCTTTGTAAGGTGAGGAAATTGTAATCTGCTGCAGGTACAGCATCGGAACCCCTATTCAGGCCGGGAATCGTTTTAACGCGTACTTCGCAAATGATCCTGAGTAGGCCTTCCCAACGGATTCACCAGGGTAACCAAACGTGCCCCTAAAAAGGCCGCCCTGCAGGTAAAAAAATTTCCACCGCACCTTCCCTGTCGCGGTACATCGTTGTTTAACTATTTGTTTGATTGATTAAATGTTTAATTTTTGCAACAACACATAGATAAGGGTGAACCAAAACGAGATTTCATCACCCGTGCGTGCCCACGCATTAGGACCCCGGGAATTCATTACCCGGTTGTTAATCTTTTCGGTATCGACAGTCCCGACCTCTTTAAAAGATTTTCAGATAAGAAGCCGTAAAAAACATAGTAAATCAAAAGGCTTCGCTCGGACCTGGGGCAACACGCTCAATAGGAAAACCTGGTAAGTGGCTACGTTTGCTGGAGGACGTACGTTCCCTGGCATAACTAGTATGGATAGGTGACTCTAAGCGGTTCGCCACGCCTTCAGGCACAGGTGCATCTAGGTGACTAGATAGCATGCGAGCTATCACCAAAGCGAGTAAAAATAACTCAAGTGTGAACCGATCTACTGTCAGGGGGTAGGAGCATTAAACCCTGAGACCGGGTTCACAACTTAATTTAATAAAAGAGACCAGTAAAACACTCTTGAGTGCTTGCATCATTCTTAGGACTTTTAGTGTGTTCGCATATATTGATTGAATTGTATGTTAGATTGGGTAATACCCAAGCTCGGACTAAGAACACTGCTAGAATCAATATGAGTCAGACTGATGGGACTAATGGTCCCGAACCTGTTATTCCTAGGAACAGTCCCGAACCTGCTGTTGCGGAGAGAATCACTCTCCGCAATCGAATGCATCCTACAATAGTTAGTAAACCTTCATGTATTGTGATTCCCAGAAATGTAGGAAACTTTGAGTTAAAACCGGGATTCTTGTCTATGCTCCCCAAATTCCATGGTAGTCCTACTGAAAACCCGTATAACCATCTTAGGGACTTTAGGGATCATATGCTTCTATTAAACTTCGAACGTATTACAGAGGATTCTTTGAAATTACGTGTGTTTCCCTTTTCTCTGTTGGGAAACGCACACGATTGGTTGTACACTCTCGAGGAGAACTTTGTAAACACATTTGAACAACTCGTTAAGGAGTTTTTGAAGAAGTATTTCCTTAACCACAGAACTGCTAAGATACGACAGAGTATCTATAGCTTCACACAAAACCGAGGAGAGTCATTATATGACTACCTACAACGGTTTAGGGATTTAGAGCAAGGATGCCCACATCACGGGATTCATCTTATTGATATAGTTTAAACTCTCTATGAAGGTCTAGACTATGACACTAGAGCTCGTGTTCAATCTATGTGCGCGGGTACATTCGATGAGAAAACTGACACTGAAGCTTGGACATTTTTAAATGATGTAGCGGATAAGACCTACCAATGGCAAACGATGAGAGAGGAAATACCTTTTCACCGTGCAAATGTGTACCAAGTGGACTCTGATTCAGAGTCTGCCACTCTTAGAACCATTCTTGAGAAAATCGAGAACTTAGAGACCGGCAAAAGGGAGAGACAGCCTAACACTTCATTTGTTAATCATGCGGCGATGCCAAATTGTGTGGTTTGTGAGAGTTCGGACCATCTGGTCCAAGATTGCCCTGATGTGCTTAGTTTAAGGGAGGGTAGAAAAGATCAGGCCAATGTCATGTATCAACTTCCCAATAACCAACATTTCAATGGTGGATGGAATAATAATTTCAACAACTCCAATTCTCGGGGAAATAGAAATTACCAAGGAGGTTCTTCTGGTAGTGCCCCTTATCAGCCGCACAACCAAGTAAACCAACACCAGTCTAGTTCCACGTGGCAACAAAATCCATCATACCAAGCTCCCCTTAATGTGCCTTATGTTCCTCCGCACAATAGGAATCTGCCTCCTCCAACCACGTCCTTAGAAGATACTCTTAAGGCATTTATGCAAGTAACTCAGTCATCTATTGCCAAACTTGAGGGACAAATAGGTCAAATGGAAACAGAGATAAGCACGAGAGACAAGGGAACGTTCTCCAGTCAAACTCAAGCTAATCCTAAAGGGAATACTAAACATCCTAGATATTCCAATCGTGATGGAGTCAACGCCATCATTTCTCTTAGGAGCGGTACGAAAGTTGATAATTTGGTAAAAATGCCTAAGAAACCCGAGCTGGAAAGTAAACCTATAGAAAAAGCTGCGAGTGAGGAAGAAATCACGATAACACATGTTCAGCCGCTGGCTCCTTTTCCTCAGCGGTTAACTCTTGCTAAGAAGGGCAACGTCTATGAGGAGATTTTAGGGATTTTTAAGCATTGTGTGATTAACATTCCTATCCTTACAGCCATAAGACATATTCCTAATTACGCAAAATTTCTTAAAGATCTTTGCACTTTAAAGCGGCGCATACATGTCCCGAAAAAGGCTTTTCATGTTCACGAGAGTGATACGTCTATTCTTTTAGATGTACATGTTAGTGTTGTCCTTTTGCGTAAATCCCTTCCAAAATATAAGGACCCTGGATGCCCTACTATTTCATGTACGATTGGGACCCGTAAGATAGGAAGAACTCTACTTGATTTAGGTGCCGTCGTGAACCTCATTCCTTACTCTGTCTATGAGCAATTGGATATCGGAGTACTTAAACCCACTAATAGGACTCTTTAGCTAGCTAACAGATATATTAGGATTCCTAGGGGTGTAGTTGAAGATGTGCTGATCCAGATTGAGCATTTTGTTTATCCAGTAAACTTTGTTGTGTTAGATACTGAGCCAGTGGCAAACCCTGAGGACGAGATCCCTGTGATTCTAGGTCGACCCTTTTTGGCAACAGTTAATGCGGTAATAAATTGCCACAATGGAATTATGAAGTTGACCTTCGGGAATATGACAGTAGAATTGAATATTTTTTATGCGTCGCATTCCCCTTCTAATTCTGAACCACTTGAGTGTAATATGATCCAGAGTCTCTTGAGTACCACTTTTGAGAGGTCAAGTACCTCAGATCCCTTAGATGCATTTTTGACCCACTTTGATGGAGATTGTGAGGACGATTCGTACATCCATGGGGTGAAAACCTTATTAGATTCGGCTTTAGAAATTGTAGAGCCTGAAGGTGAGCATGAAATCTTAGATGTTAAGAAACTCATTCCGGAGGCTCAAGTAACCTCCCCAAAGATAGAGCTTAAACCTCCTCCCGCTCACCTTAAGTATGTCTTTCTAGGTCTTGACAAAACTATGCCCGTCATTATTGCCACTGACCTAGAACCCCTTCAGGAAGAGAAGTTGATTCATGTTCTTAAGGGAAATACGAAAGCTATTGGCTGGAGTATTGAGGAAATTAAAGGAATTAGTCCCTCGGTTTGTATGCATAAAATCAATTTGGAAGATAATGCCAAAAAGTCCAGGGAAGGACAACGGGGATTGAACCCGACTATGGCCAAAGTAGTTCAGAAAGAGATTTTAAAACTCCTTGATGTTGGGATCATCTATCCCATTTCTGATAGTCCGTGGGTTAGCCCAATCCATGTTGTCCCGAAAAAGTCGGGAATCACCGTTGTAAAGAACGAGAATAACGACCTCGTACCCACTAGAACGACCACTGGATGGAGAGTCTGTATAGACTACAAGAAGCTTAACTCGGTCACTAGGAAAGATCACTTCCCCTTACCTTTCATTGACCAGATGCTCGAGCGACTCGCTGGGCACAAATTTTATTATTTCTTAGATGGCTACTCTGGGTATAACCAAATACCCATCGCACCCGAGGACCAAGAGAAAACGACTTTTACATGTCCTTTTGGCACATTTGCCTATCGTCGCATGCCTTTTGGCTTATGCAATGCTCCTGCGACGTTTCAGCGTTGCATGTTAAACATTTTTTTCTGACATGGTAGAGCGATTCCTTAAAGTTTTCATGGATGACTTCTCATTATTTGGCAACTCATTTGATCAGTGCCTTCATCATCTTTCCCTAGTATTACTCAGATGCCAGGAAAATAATCTTATTTTAAATTAGGAGAAATGTCACTTTATGGTAAAAAGGGGGATAGTTTTGGGGCATATCATTTCTGAAAAAGGAATAGAAGTTGACCAGGCCAAAATAGATGTCATTTCTAACCTCCCCCCACCACGAAATGTCAAGGACGTCCGTTCCTTTCTAGGACATGCAGGCTTCTACTGTCGTTTTATCCAAGATTTTAGTAACATTGATCGTCCTTTAAGAAGCCTTTTGGCCAAAGATGTGGCCTATGAGTTTGATGCTCCTTGTCTTGTAGCTTTTGATAAGCTTAAGACCCAGCTCACAACATCACCCATTATTAGACCACCTGCTTGGAATGAACCATTCGAGTTAATGTGTGATGCCTCTGATTATTCCGTAGGCGCTATTTTGGGACAGCGGATAGACAAATTCCCCCATGTCGTCCACTACGCTAGCAAAACGTTAAATGACACCCAATTAAATTATACGACCACGGAGAAAGAACTCCTGACCATTGTTTATGCGCTAGAAAAATTTAGATCTTATCTTATAGGATCTAAAGTGATTGTTTACACGGATCATGCCGCGCTTCGACATCTTTTGTCAAAGAAAGATTCTAAGGCACGGTAATCCAGTGGGTATTACTTTTGCAGGAGTTTAACCTCTAGATTCGAGACAAAAATGGGTCAGACAATGTTGTAGCCGACCATCTTTCCCGTATAGTGATTGAGTCTGTTGATGAGTCATTGCCGATTAGGGAATCTTTCCCTGATAAACAGCTTATTGCTGTGAATTTAGTTCCCGAGTTGGCGTGGTTTGCTGCCATTGCTAATTATTTAGCCACGGATACCATTCCTGATCATTGGATTAAACCTGACAAAGATCGTTTATTTAGTCAAGTGAATTACTTCTTTTGGGATGATCCAAATTTGTTTAAGTATTGTACTGACCAAATCCTTAGGAGATGTGTTCCCCAGTCTGAGTTAACCAATATTCTATCATTTTGCCACACACAAGCTTGTGGAGGCCACTTAAGCTCTAAGAAGACCGCGGCAAAAAATTTGCAGTGCAGTTTTTATTGGCCTACCATATTTTACGATGCGCATGCATTTTGCAAAGCGTGCGAGAGATGCCAGAAAATGGGAGCCCTTTCTCGACGATATATGATGCCCTTGCACCCTATTTTAGTTATTGAACATTATGATGTTTGGGGAATTGATTTTATGGGCCCTTTTCTCAAGTCTTTTGGATATGAGTACATCCTTGTTGGAGTGGAGTATGTATCAAAATGGGTTGAAGCCATCCCTTCGAAAACGAATAACAGTGCAGTTGTTCTCAATTTTTTAAAGAAAATATTTTTTCTCGATTTGGAACTCCTAGGGCTATCATTAGCGATGGAGGGAGACATTTTAACAACAAAAACTTTGCTGCCCTTGTCAAAAAGTATGGTGTAACCCATAAGGTGGCAACACCTAATCACCCGCAAACGAGTGGGCAAGTCGAAGTTTCAAATCGGGAGATCAAAAATATTCTCCAAAAGACGGTTAACCTAAATCGCAAAGATTGGTCTGTAAGATTAATTTATGCGATTTGGGCTTATCGTACTGCATATAAAACCCCGATTGGAATGTCTCATTACCGACTCGTTTACGGCAAGGCATGCCACCTTCCTGTAGAACTTGAGCATAAAGCTTATTGGGCAATAAAAATACTTAACTTTGACACTTCAACGGCTGAGTCCCATCGTAAGCTACAACTCAATGAGTTGGATGAGCTCCGAAACGATACATATGAATCCGCAAAGATATACAAAGAAAGAACTAAGGCTTTCCATGATAAAAATATCTTGCGAAATTTTTTTGAAGTGGATCAAAAAGTTATATTGTATTCTTCGCGTCTTCATTTGTTTCCTGGACAACTTCAATCCCGTTGGACTGGACCGTTCATTGTCAAAACTGTTTTCCCACATGGAGCTATTGAAATTCTTGACCCTCATACTGGTCACATTAATAAGGTAAATGGGCAGAGACTTAAACCATTTCACGAGTATTTTAGGGGTTCGAGTGAGGATATGAATCTACGGGACCCATCATATGAAACATAGGTATCTTTATTTATGCCCATAGTCTTATCTAGTTTGGGGGTACCTACCATCGTCTGGCTCAAGACGTTAAACTTAGCGCTTGTGGGAGGCAACCCTTATCATATTCAGGTAATATTTTTAGATTTTCTCCTATTCTTTTTTTATTTTTGGCAAATGTGGGGGAACATGGTGATTCAGTTTGAGGGTGGGGGTAAATAAGATTTTCATAACTTTTTCCAAGAAAAGTTATTATTCTAGGGCATTCTGGTATTGTAGACACATTTTTTTGTATACTCCAATCTTTGGACATTCTTAGAATCCTAGAGTTGCACTTGGGATAAAATTATAAGGTTATGGTTTATTTTAAACCGTAAATTGTTAGTGCGTTAAGAATTTTCAAGTTTTTGGTACTACCATCCTATTAGATGTGTTTCAGAAGAAAATCACCCTTATAATTGTACTTCACGTAGTTATGTTATCAAGGTTTTGTTAAAACTAACTATCACCTTTTGATTAATTAGCAGTTTGGGTTAGGAAGAATCTGTAATGAGGGAGACATTTACCTTGGAAAATTTTGTTTCTCATAAATTCATACTAAGGGTTTGTATGTATTTTCACAAGTTATTGGCTCCTTTCACGAAGCTGACATACTCGTAGAAAAAAAATCATTCACAATTCAAGGTCCATCGCAAGATTTAGAACTGAAAGAGGAAGAATTTTTATTAATCTCGAGGCAAGCCATGAATCAATGTGAAAGTAAGAGACCAAAAAAGTAAAAATCGAGTCTTTATGAGTATAGTTGAGAACTATTGTAAGGAGGACAAGTTGCACGTATAAAAGAGCAAATGAAAACTCAAATGCAAAAGTCTTACCATGAAAAACTTGTGTAGATAGATATTTTCCCTGAAAGGTCAATAAAAGAGAGCGAACAAACTAAGGTAGTTGTCGAACAAACTTCTAGATTTCTTTCACCATACTCAAGATAAGGTTAAAGGTATTTGAAAGGATTATCAAACTTCTTGATTCCATAAACTAAATTCACTACATAAATGATGAAATTCTGAAACTTGATCTAATCTGATTATAGTATAATTGACTTGATAAATTCTAAACGTATCTGATGGTTAACCCTTGTTTAAGTGTTATATCTAGGAGATGAATTTAATCCATTTTTAGAGATGCCAGGAGTAATGATTATTAGTTGTTTATAATACCAGAACGTCTGTGATAGAATTTTGTGGGTATATTCACTGAAAACCCTCACGAGACACAACTCGTCCTATTTGGGTAACCTATAGGTTGAAAGGCTTGTTGCATACGCTAAATGCAATCGTAAGAAACCACGAAAGAGTTTAGTTTTCCTTTCTTTTGCTAAGGGACTAGCAATATGCCAGTTTGGGGGTATTTGATAGGCATGAAAAATATTTATTTTTTTCCTTCAATTCACATTATCTAGGACCTTATTTTATGTTTCACTGAGCCTAATTAAAGTATGTTTGACTATTGCAGGTAATAAGATAATTGCAACCAAGCCCGGTCTTAAATCCCAACTTTTACAAGTTAAAGAGTGTCTGGAGATTACCAGTTGTCAAGAGCTGCTGGAGATGGCCTAGTACTAGTCAACAACTGCTGGAAGACTTAGTCAAAGATTTTGGCTAAAAGATTTCCACAAAATGAGGGCTGGAGTGAGGATAAGAGGGAGAGTTGTAAAGGGAGAGAGGGTTATCTTTTTTAGTTTTTATCCTTTTTTTCTACCGTAGTTCTTATATTTTTGGATGTAAACCTTTTTTTTATCAATAAAGAATAGTTTTTCTTAAATCACGATTTTAATCTTTGCATCTCTAAGAACGAAACTTTTATGTTTCAACAACCCGATTTGATACGGATTATCAGTGATTATATTACAGATTTAGACACGATGAGACGTGAGTTGATGGCCCGGTGTATTCCAGGAAATTATGAGGAAGAGAGTTTTGCTAAATTGTAAAATCTGCGTCAAACTCGGAATCAATCGGTTGATGACTATGCGAGTAACTTTTATATGTTTTCATCCAGAGTTGTATTATCGGAAACCGAAGCACATCGTATTAGTCGGTACAAGCTTGGGTTGACAAAGCGGTTACAGGATGAGTTGGCCTTATTCACTGCCCAAAGTTTGTCAAAGGTTGTGGAAATGGCCAAACGAGCGGAAACAAAGTTAAAGCCAGCAGCTTATAGTTCTTATTCGGCTCCAGCAGTAGGTACTACGGCGGCAACGACAACAATTACAGCGGTACCTAGAGCGACGGGGTCGGGTTCGGAAATTTGCTACAACTGCAAGAAGACATAGCGTGAATGCCCAAATCCTAGGAAGCATATTGCTTTACTTATACAAAACCTTCATGATCATATTGATGAAGCTTTACAGGAAATGTGGGGTGAAGACTTGGAAGAGGAAACGGTCAATACGGTCAACTGTCCATCCCCTTGAATTTGAATTCTTTTTAGAGGGGTAGTGTTGATAGGAATAATAACCGTGGGGAGTCGTGGCCGTAGCGGGCATCCCCTAGGGAGCTGGCCTCTATGTTTATATTTTCAGGTATTTTTGTTTTAGTAGGATAATGCCTAATTTTGAAGGTAGTATTTTAGAAGGTGGGGGACTCCTAATTCTATAAAGGTGGCCTAGGGTAAAAGGTAAGGTTATGTTGAGTCTTAGAGAATAAACCCTAGCTAAGTAGAGAGGTTTAGTATTTTTCCAGTTTTTAATTCAATCAAGTAGTTGTTTTCCTTTTGTTAATCGGTTCCGCATACATTGTTTTCTATCAGAAGATATAACCGTTTTTAATTAATAATGCATATTTTTTATTCAAGCATAATACGTCATTTTTTATTTGGCCAAACATTTGCTAGGTTTCATTCTGGGTAGGGCGGTAGGCATTCGAGCATTGCAGAAGTAAAATTTTATTAGCTCGTATTCGTCCTCAATTAATCTGCATGAGCAATATTTGATAAGTTGTATATCTTTTTCATACTTTTAAGAGTATTGTCTTAGGTGCAATCTTTGTCACCGCCGGCGGTGACAAACACGTGTTCGATGTTTAAGGATTTGGAGGTAGGGACGGACCAATCACAGAGCATTGCACGACGTCACGGTCAAGGATCATTATTGGGAAATATTTGATTGGTAAGCAATTGTTAAGTTCTCTAATAGTACTGATGGAATCTGAGGTTTGTGGTTTCCACAAAGGGGATTTAGTAAGAAATAGAAGTACTATATATAAAGTTTCATATATATTTTATCAGGGTAAATGTGGTTTCACTGAGGCATTGATATTTTTTTATATTGACACCCACTCAGATATGGTAGTGGTATTTCTGTGCTAATTTGTTTGTGTTGTATGATTGTATTTAGTAATTTGAGTGGGATTTTCCTGTGTCTATTATATTTTTTTGCATAATACAGGCCTGTAAGTCTGTAACAATGGTATACTCTCTCTTGTATTTATAAACAGGTGTAGGTGCACATAACACATCTTTCATCTCTGTCACTCACTCCCCTCCCTGAACTCTCTCAGTTTTTTTTCCCGCCAGAACTGGCTAACTTACAGGCAACGCTGGGAGAAGAAAGGTTGAACCAAAGGCTAGTGTGGGCTCTATATGTAGCTCTAAGAGCTCGAGACGTTGACAGGGTGCACAACCTTCTGGCCCCGGACATTGAGTGGTGGTTTCACGGTCCACCTCTTCATCAACATATGACGCCATTATTAACTGGTACATCATCATCAGACAAGAAAGTATTCACATTTCTGCCTAGCTCGATTACTGTTTTTGGATCAACGGTTTTAGTTGAGGGGTGCAGTCGAGATGGATTAGTCTCATGGATCCACGCTTGGAAGGTGAATAACGGGTTGATTACAGAACTTAGGGAATATTTTAATACGTCACTTTCTGTTAGACGTATAGAGAATATCAACCAATCGTCACCATCCACCTCTCCTTCATCTGTATCGTCGTCCTCTTCATCATCCTCTTATTGTTTGCCTCTGTGGGAAAGTAGGATATCTGATAATATTGGTAAGTCTGTACCTGGCATTGTTCTGGCATTGTTCTAGTACCATGCAGTAAAAAATTTAGCGGGACTGCAGTAAATTAATGGTAGAGATTTTGCTTAACAAGTTAAGGACTACGGGCCGTGGACTGAACTTACTAGCTGAGATGTTCAGATCAAATCTTTGTCTGTCTTTGTGTTTGGAAGTCGTGTTTGAGCTAATTAACATGCTAAACGGCCATAACTAATAAAAATCTTTGTTTTTTCAACTTTTCTTCATTAGTATAAAATGTTATGAACTTATGATTGATGTGGAGACCAAGCCAGACTCAAATCTCTAATCTCAGGATATTAAAAGACCGTGTCATGTGTTTTCATGTTGAAGGATTGTATTTATCACGATGAAGTACTACAACCATATTTCTCCCCAGTAATCGTATCAAGATAGGTATTGATGACCATAAATAAATGCCACGTTTTCTACAAGTAAAAATTTGTCTTGTCTCTCCAAATTTGCCTTTAAGCCAATATGGAGAGTCGAACATATGTAGTCGACTCTCCATATCGGCTTAAAGGCAAATTTGGAGAGCCAAATTCTTAAAAAAAAAAAACACCTATTATCCACTCTCCAAATTAAGGTGAAATTGCTCAAAGTTATATCGCTCTCCAAATTTCTTTGACTACTCATTTCAATATCCAAACCAAATTTAATGTTTATGTAGCAATCAAATTTGGTTTGAATTTAAAAAATATATAGCATTGTTTTGTGGAAAAGGTGACAAATGGCATGTGGCTAGTAACTTTAGAGCATCCATAGCAGTTGGGTGGATGGATTCGCCCAAAAGCAGGGTGAATCCAATTCACCCCACAACAGTTGTGAATCTACCCCAAGGTGAATTTTCCACGCGCACTTCTGAACCGTGCCCTTGAAATGGATGTCCCAGATGAGTCCACGTGTTTCAATCAGAGCCATCAAAGTCCCAGCGCACTTTTAAACCGCACGGCAAGCTTGGTCAATAAGAATCAGACACGCACAGTTCTAAAGTGCGCTTAATGAGAGCCATTGGATGGGAGGACACATGTTTTAATCTTAAATGAGAAGTGTATACGCGGACTTTTGAACTGCGCTCAATGGCTACACGCACTTCAGAACCGCGCGGCGTGAATTCACCTCCAATCCACCCTTGGGCGAATTTTACTTGTGCCACGTCAGGTATTCATCTAGCTGCTGGGAGACGATTTGGGTGGAAAAGATGGTGGATTTCAAAATCCACCCGCCACTTCAGGGTGTACCTAGCTGTTGTGGGTGCTCTTAGAGAAGTCCAAAGAGGTGGAAAAATTTATTCGACTCAGCCAATTAGGCCAAATTTGGTGACTAAGAGCGTCCACAGCAGCTTCTCTAAAATCTATTTTAGAGAAGCAAAATTGCTAAGAGCATTTACAGCCGCCCTATAGCAGCCTCTCTATCTTTTAAAGAGACTGTTGTGGATGCTCTAAGAAACGAATATTTAGAGCATCCACAGTAGACTACCTAAAAATATAGCTAGTTGTGTGACATGGATGTGGATTTGAATCTCTTCCAAAAACCATACTCCTCAAGTTAGCTAACTACACGTGTGTGTGTGTGTGTGCGCCAGTGTAGTGAATTTATTGGAAAATGAATTAGAGATGAGTTTTATCATTTAAAAACATTTTTCACCTAATTAATTGTGGTTGTCCTAAGCAATTTGGCTATGTGGTTAGTTATTTTCTCTCTCCATTTTAGTTATGTTTGAGAAGAGAATGACAAAAGCTTAAAAAAATACCAACTTGGAGAGTCTGAAAATAGTGTTTTCCTGAGGAGTATGGTTTTTGGAGGAGATTCAAATCCACATCCATGTCACACAACTAGCTATATTTTTAGGTAGTATATTGTGGATGCTCTAAATATTTGTTTCTTAGATCCGGAGATTTCTTATCCATGCGCTCCCCTCTCAGTCTTAAGACTCTTTAACGCATTGGCCTGGTAGTGAAGACCTCAAAAAAAAATTAGTCTAGATGCTTTATCACTGGGGCAGGGTGTGCTTTGCTCATCTTGTTCGCAGGTATATATGTTGAATTTAATAGTGTGAAAGTTGGAATATATTCAGGAATAAGAATTTGATCATTATACGAAATGAAAATCAGAATATGGGAGAAGAAATTTGCACACAACTTGAGGAATGGATGTTGCTTATAAGTATAACTTATCAGTTTTCGGTTCATCATATACTTATATGCCTCGAACAATCCGTTCTAGATTCCCTTGTCCCTCTCGTAGTCATGATATACTTCGCGGAAAAAACTACTTTTGTAAGATTCTGGATGGAGTTTAAGCTTACCGATCAAACTTTGAATATGTTCTACCACTCGTAATTATTCGGTCTCGATGATAACTGTAATGATGCTCAGATATAGGTGAATTGGAAGGTTATCAGTCTTTCATATAAACTTTGGACTACTGTGATTTTTTTCCCAAAAACTATGATGTGCAAACAAACCTGAAAGACGAAGAACTATGCGGTAAAGGTAGAAAAACCTCTGGTAGATGCCGACGACGATACTAAACGTACGTGCGAATGGCTCGTCTGACATAAAAGTGGAAATCATTCAAAACTAAATTATGCAAATGATCATTATATTTGCAACTTGATTACATACAACCACTAGAACATTTTTTTTTTTAGAAAACAAACATCCGACATGCGACAAACAAACGTATAATTAACACTTCGATTGATCGTCACATTTGCCTTTCTCACTCTGTTAAACATGTAGGCCAAGTCATACAGTATTTCCAGCTCAAATGGCTAGTACAAGACCAGGCAACGAGCGGTTCAAATGCTCTTGAGGTTCACTCTGCCAGATCGTAGGGGTCTCCGCGATCTTCTTCACTTCCCACATAGAAGAACTAATCCTCAAATCTCTTACGGTTAACCACGTGTTAAAGTACTCTCGGAACTGCATAATCATGCCATCCTTCAAACTCCAGACGTGCACCCAATACGCCTGATCACCTTCCCACCCTTCGACAATCACACGGTCGTCAATGGCCGTGATGTTACGTGGTACAAAGTTGAATTCCGTGTGTACAGACTTCCCTGTGAGTACACGCATCATGTGTTGGCACCGTGGAGGACCATGGAACCACCATTCGAGATCGCTAGTGATATATGCAGCAACAGTGGACGTGTCTCCACATGCCAATGCCGCATACAGCACTTCGGCTATCGCTTTGTTCCCGGGCTCCCGTGTCACTGGGGAATCAATATTTTCATTAGCCATTTTTGAGAAACTAGTGCTTGTTTGGTGACTACAAAAATAAAAAATAAGCTTCGAGTTGTGACACTTTTATGCATGAGAGATAGTGTTTTATAGGGCTGGTTTCGAATCCATATCAAAGGATGAGATGGATTGGTAGTGACGATATCGAGGTTTAAATCAACGGTTGAGACACTCTCTTACGGTTTCATTGAGCGTAGACCATAGATGCTCAATTTTAGTTGGTGCCATCAGAATATTTTGGTTTGATCGTAAAGAAGCCGAATTAGCGATTATCCCCTAAGTGACCATTGCCATTTTGTTTAGTTAGCTAATGACTTACGGAATTTCGAATTTCGTCTGGTTTTATTCCTTTTAGTCTGCATTATATGACAAAGACATGCTTGATGCATGTATTATCTCTTGTAGGTATCGATGTAAATCGACTTTGTTGATCTTAAAAACATGTAACATCCAGGGAAAAATCTTGGATTTAAACGTAAACCTGCCACTAAAATAATGTGTTATAAGGTTTCGTCGTGGAACTAAACCTTTGGAAACATTGATAGAGAAGTGAAGGGTTGTCTTAATGTGGTCTTAAAAAAAATGCCCACTCCTTCATCGCTTTACGGCTACACCTAACTAATGGCATCTCCGAGACTCAGGCAGACGGCAGTGTTTGTGTCGCGGAGCGGAATTGCCAGAGATGCCCTAGACTTTCATCTTGTTGGAGCATTACTCAACAATTTGCCTCAATTATTGAGTTATTGGGAGGATAATGCATTCAAATTCTCCCAAATCACTTGCATGAGAATCAAGAAGGACAATTATGTAATATGAGAGCGCCAAATTGAAGAAAACCGCAAGGTCGCCAATGAAGAACAGTCAATTGTGCACGCCCCAGCTAGCTGATGGCAACGATGATTGATTACGAAAGACTAATTGGCATAATGTGACTCGAAAGACTAATTGGCCACCTGCTCTCTGTATATATTTGCAGGATGATGCCATAGGAAAGCAATACATTAGGATGTAATTTGTTGTTTGTTTGTATAGGAGGTTCATGGGTACCTATCCCCAGCTTGCCATGCAAAAAAATAAAATAAAATAATGTGACTCGAATGTAGTGAAGAAGCATATATTTTATGGCACTAACAACTACAAGGAATCCAATAATCGATTGTGTTAGCAATGATCGATGATGACGAATAAGTTGCATTATGAAAAAAATGTCATCTTCAATCAACATCTAAGCAGCTATAGTATCAATAGCACCATACTGAACGTCGCCTAATAGTAAAGTTACGCGTGTGAACCTTGATTATCGCAGGTGTGCCCTCGCTTGATTTGCATTTAAGGTGACAAGTTCGGTCCATTGAACTTGGGGCCGTGAACTCTGTCAAGGACATTCTCCTAACAAGAAATAATTGGTGTCCAATGAATTGAGACCTATAGTGATGGGAACTGATCATCACCCATGCATGAATGCATTTGTTTGTCCTTAGATCTCCTTATCTTCTATTTAGTTTTGAGTGTTAAGTTGACTGTAAGCCTGAAACAAACATTTTGGATGACCCCCTTTTGGTGGCAATGTCATTTGAGCAGAACTTATCATCTCTCTTCCACACGAACTAGGCTTTTCTCTTTGAAGAATACACATGTTTGTCGTGTCTTACGAAGATGTCGGCAATGGCCCCGACAACAAGGCAGTGGCGGAGCCAGGATTATTGGTCGGGGGTGGGGAAGTTGGGTGTCCGGGAAAATCTTTTGGGGGGATTTGAAAGTTATTTTTGTAATTTCACTTAGGGTTGTACACGGTCCGGTTCGGTCCGGTTTTGGCTTTAAACCGCGAACCGAACCGGAAACCCCGGTTTTTGATAATACTGAACCGAAACCGAACCGAGCATATGAAGAACCGCTGGAAAACTAGACCGCATATTCGGTTCGGCTCCGGTTTTAATTCTTGGTTTTTCTCTAATGTAAAATAAAATGAAATGAAATGAAAATAACAGAAACTCATACATAACCCATATTTCTTTTCACCCTTTAGATTTTTCTCAACCCATTTCGGTTTGTGCTCATATTCCTCTTAACCCATCTTTCTAAAACTCCTTATACATGATATATATCATTGAGCCATAGTTGGGTGTAGACTGTAGAGCGACTTCTTCGCAACCACCGATCCTCGAGATCTTGAGCTCTTTATTAACATGGAGCAAACCCTCTTAACCACCCTCGAATGGGTTGTTGGTAGAATTGGTTGAATGTTTCATTAACCAATTTCCAGACCTTGAGCTCTCCAGATCTTGAGCTCTTCATTAACCAGTTTCCAGATCTGAGATCATCGTCTTAATGATTGAATGGTTGAATGTTTGAGGGATTTAATTTTCCCTTTCTTCATCAAACTTTGAGTGGTTGAATGTTTGAACTTTGACAGACTATAACTTCTGAAAATACGATATGAGATGATGATGGTTTTTGTAGTTGGCGTGCATATATGAGGTGTATGATATGACGGTTTTTGTAGTTTTAAAAAGAAATGAGTAAAACAAGAGATGATGTGAGGTATATGATATGATTGATAGTTGCTTTTTAGCTTTAAAACCTAGCAGGAATCGGTGAGAGTTGGTGTGCATGTAAGACTTGGGACTTGGCCAAGAGAGAGGTGAGAGATAAGAGATAAGTAAGATTATTTATTGTGTGACTCGATCCGGTTCGGTTTTTATCGGTTAACCTAATTTCAAAATCAAAACCGAACCGGTATGACCGGTTTCCCTTATTTCGAAATCGAAACCGAACCGAGGTTGTTAAGAACCGGATGGAATCGCCGGTTTCGGCTCGGTCCAGGTCGGTTTTCCGATTCCACGGTTTTCTTGTACAACCCTAATTTCACTTATAAGATACAATTTTGTTAGTCTACACCACATTTTACCTTTAAACTTTCTAGTGAAAGGAAATCTAACGGAAAGCAAGCGGAGGAATTTAAGATAAACAATCATGTCATTTTTAGATATTATGATAGTAAACATACAAATATGAAAACATGCCCGATTGTGAGATCATTAAACATCACTCGATGCTACAAATATGAATGAAGAGTAACATAACCACTAATACGAGAAAGTCATCTCGAGGTTCCATAAGCTGAGTGGATCAAAGGTTCAAAATCATTAAGGAACAAACCAATCTCTACAATTGACAAAAATATGGTATAGCTTGTAAAGCAATACGTACAACAATAGTGGACGCAACAATCATGTTTTCTCCATTTGTCAAACATTTCCTCGACGTGATTTAATATTTTGAAAGTGGTTTAGGATTGCTTCATTAGTGACGCTAGCAAAAATGGTCTTCTCGACATATGTGACCAAACAATCATTTGCGAACTCATCTGCCATTCTATTTCACAAATGGTTCTTTATAAAATGTCTAGCTGAAAAGGCCCTCTACTGTAGATGTCGCAATTAGAAGTATTAATCCCAATGTTATGAGTGAGTAAACAAATGGGTATGATTTATCTTTTTTTGTCTTAACCATCTCCTTGGATCGCATTGTACTTCAAAAATACACTCTCAGATCGCATTGTAGAGATATAAAGATCAAGCTAATCTTCAAGTTTCATAAGGTCCAACGGAGAAAAATCATCTCCATAACACTGAGCAATGCGAATTATATGCTAAAAATGAATCACTTGGATTCAAGCAAGCCATACAAACAAGTAATTCGATATTTACCTCGTTAAAACGATCGTTAAGATCCAAAAGTTGATGAATTGAACAATGACTGACGATAATAATGCTCATTTGTATTTTTCTTCTGCATTTCTTCAGGATCTACCTGGTGTTACGAACCTATCCGCCATCACTGGAATTCTGATACTATGCTTTGTACAATGCTTAGAGACATCCTCGTGAATAGAATCCTACCCATTATCTCTCGCAATTGCTTCTTAGCCAGTTTTATTAAGCCCATAACAATATAAGCAAATAGCTATATTCTTCTTTATGTTGTATTCCAACCAAGTTGGAAAATTATTGAACAAAGTCTAAACGAAATACCTTTTAAACTTCTCGTCTTGGGGAAACTTGTGATTTTTAAGTTGACATGGTCTCATTTCCAAATACACTCTTCGAATCATATCTTGTTGATTATGATGATATTCATAAATTGGAATCTGTACTCCCGGATCTGTAGGAAGATGATTTATCTCTACTTTTTCGTATTTCATTTTAATTGATGACGTACTTCCTCATAAACCTCAAGAATATCTTCAGTTGGAGGCGTTTGTTCAATAACTTCATGATCTTCCATGCCCGGAAGAGGAAGCGCTTGTTCAAGAACTTCATCTTCCATGATCGGAAAAGGTTGATCAATTACATGAGCACTTTCTTGATTAGGCAACTATCTACAAACTTCTTTTTCTTTCAAAGGAAGTTTGCTAAAACAATCTCTCCATTGTTTATGCGATTCCACATGAACACAAGTATTGTTGATCATTCAAATATTGTAAGACTGTAAAGTACACTAATCCTTGTACATTCAAACATTGTAAAACTAATCCTACATTAAAATCCACCGAAATAATGGTGACCATAGGCTAACTGAAATTAATACCCAAATGCTTACTGCATTAAAATCCTATTTTTTTACGACATATGATACTTATCAGGTAAACTAAACATTTATAATCAAACCATACTAAAACCCTGAAATAAATTATTACTTGAGATTAACCGATTTCGATTAATTTAAGTATAAATCAATAAGTCTGAATTCCTTTGAATTAATGATCTAACCTTAACCTAATTCAAATTGATTCAATTATCTAGTGTTAACAAGCAATTGGAAATTAAACACAAGAATAAACAATTTTAACCCTGTTGAAAACCTTTCTCAAGAGAAAAACCCACAGGTCGTTGTCGAATTACCCGGCAGCTAAACAATCCACTATTGAAAAGAAATAAGAATTCAATTACTTACAGACTCGATAAATACATCTCGTGGTTACCTTTCTTCTAATTGAACTCCTCGCAATCAATTTCATATTCTCTCAACGTCATTCGTTCTCACAACGCCTCGTTTCAATCTCTCGTCAAAGCTTTCAATCTTAAATCTCATAAGTTCTTCAAATCATGAATTGGGTTTATGATTCAATGATTGATTCATGTTTGAATTTTTAGTTCTCATTTGAATCGCCCAAAGAAAACTCTACCCTCTCTTAAAATTTAAGCTCTCAAAAAATAGGTTTTGGAAGAGGTGAGTTATGAGAAAAAAAAAGATGTCTTAAATAGGAAAATTAAAAACCCAACATCTGTTCGAATAGAAACAAAATCTATTCGAATAGAACAATTACTATTCGAATACACCAAAAATGTATTCGAACAAATAAAGGCCTGAGGCAATTTATCCGAATAGAAAAAGAGTATATTCGAACAAAGTAAAATCCGATTCGAACAATTAAGTTCCCATAATAAGTATTCGAACAAAGAAATAGTCTATTTGAATAAATATTATTCTGAGATAAAATATTCGAATAGATACTAAATTTTATTCGAACAAGGTCTTATTCGAATAGAACAAAAACCTGCTCGAATAGAGACCTCTTTTTTTCAAAAAGACATATCACTTTCTTTTCATACTCTTTAAAATATTAAGGGCTTGACATTTAAAGAAAAGAGATACAAACCTACTTACCTGTACAGTGTCAGTCCAGCTGTAGTCGCTCCACGTGCAATCCCTAACGACGAATAACCACGAGGAAGTGCTGACACCTATTATAGACACGAAATGAAACAAACTCTAAATATAGATGTTTCAAACCCTTGAATCATACCTTTAAAACAACATTAAACCCATGTAATCAACCAATGTAACCACAACGAATCCCCCCAATTCTAAACAAGCTCTAATATTAGTTGACATTGTAACCTTTAACTCATTCGATAATGCAAAATACTAGCCATTCAAATCATTGTTAAACTGAAATTATGGCAACCAAACCAACATAAATTAAAGTTTGATTGAGGACATAGAGAGAATTAAATTTTATGTGTACTAGCTGTAGAACATGTATTCAGAATTTTGTTGATGACGAACGAAAAGGAATGGAAAAAACCGAAGATCGAGGCTTGCAGTCACTGCAATTTCCTTAAGACAAATTTTACCCTGCGCATGATGCTTTATAGTTTATCACGGTGCCTGTCTCCCAAGATACAGCGATCGAATCGTATTGACTTGAAGCACTCAAGTTGATACTCTTGTCAAACTATCTGTGATTTTACTCTCAAGAAAAAATCGAATCGAAGAGTAGGAATGAGATTCGGGGATTTTTCTGTGTGTCAAACACATCAAGAATGGTTGTTTAAATAAAGGAGAAGGTGTCCTTTAGAAGTACCTACAGACGGGGTTGCGTCCCAAGATACATCTCTGAGAAGAGTTGTGTATCTTAAAGAGTAACTGCATGTTTTATTTAAATAGAATCAATTTCTGTTCGACTACATTTCTTACTACCAGATTTATTCGAATAAAATTATAATCTATTCGAATAGATTCCTCATGCTAGATTTTATTCGAATGGAATCATAATCTATTTGAATAGATTCTTCCTGCCAGATTCTATTCGAATAGAATACTATTTTATTTGAATACAATCTTATTCGAATAAAATCTATAAAATAGTCTAAATGTGTCATGGGTTGGTTCGTGCACGCAAGCCCATGGGCGTCCCCATAGCAAACCTTCATACACTCGCCTCACACACTTATGAGGGAACCACTTACTTACACATGTTATACATGTGTAATCCAATATAAAGTGAAAATACTATTTTCACTTATCCAATGTGGGACTAACAGTAATCACCAAGGTTTTATTCAAACCACAACGAAAAGAGATGCATATTTTTTCAACAATCCCCACATTTGAATGAAAATGGAAAATACGAGAATGAACAAAAATCTTGAGAGTAATGGTAGGAATGGCTCTGCATCGAAAAAGGTGTTTTGTAGACTTGAACCTTTTCTGGTGAAAAATTATCGTGACATACTGGCTAAGCAGTGAGCATGATGTCTTGAACTGTTTAGCCGTTAATGTCAGCCCAAATAATAGTATTCACACAGTTCCGTTCTTGTCATAGACAGTTCTAAATGTTGTCCATTTTGGCCCTGGACAATCTTAGATTCATGAGTGATATTAGAGAATTCAGCCATCTCAATTCTCACGGAAGCGTCCCTCACTTCTCACTCACATAGGTGATTTCCTATTAATAGTACCCTGCCATACTCTACTTGTATACACAAGCTATAAGAATCATTAAAAACAAAGTTTACCCTAACAAACTTTGTAGGTTGCACTGTTACATCAGGAATGAGATGAAAACCTAGTCTCCGCAGTGTTTAGGTGAATAACCCTCAACCAATTTTATTATTGAACCTAGATCTTGGGATCCTCCAGTCAACTAGGTTAGGTTACCATTGAGATTACTCGTGGATTGGCCGTATTAATCCCATTCCTTTTGATGTACAATATACTTGCCCTTTCAACAACCCTTTTGTAAATGGATCTGTAAGGTTATCTTCAGATTTTACAAAATCAATGGATATTATTCCATTCGCAAGTAATTGCTTAACGGTATTATGCCTGCGACGTATATGTCGTGACTTACCATTATACACTTGATTCTTAGCCCTTGTTAATGCTGCTTGATTATCACAATGAATACATATAACAGGCATAAGTTATGGCCATAATGGAATATCTTCTAGAAACTCTAGAAGCCATTATGCTTCTTCTTTAGCTTTGCCTAAAGCAATGAACTCAGATTCCATCGTGGAACGAGCTATACATGTTTGTTTATGAGATTTCCATGATACTGTTGTACCTTCAAGTGTTAACACATATCCAGTAGTGGATTTTGACTCGTCAGAATCTGAAATCCAATTTACATCACTATATCCTTCAAGTACAGCTGGATAAGTAGTATATTGTAAACCATAGTGTAGGGTGTATTTTATGTACTTTAAAACCCTAACGAGTGTCACCCAATGTGCATCTCCAGGATTACACGTATATCAACTCAGTGCACTTACTTCATAAGAAATATATGGTCTGGTTCAGTTCATAATATACATGAGACTATCTATGATACGTGAGTACTCAAGTTGAGAAACATTTTTTCTCTTATTTTTTGCTAAGTGTTGAGTTATATCAAATGGTGTTTCAACACCTTTACACTCAAACTTATTGAATCTCTTAAGCACATTTTCTATATAATGTGCTTGTGACAACACAATTTCCTGTGATGCCTTATTAATCTTGATTCCAAGAATAACATCTGCAATACCTAGGTCATTCAAGTCAAAGTTCCTGGTCAGTATTTTCTTAGTAGACTTTTTACATTAATATTAGTCCCCAAAATTAGCATATCGTCTACATAGGGACATTCAATTACGCATGCAACTTCAATGCGTTTATAATAAACACATTTGATACATTCATTGATTTTAAATCCATCCCTCATCATAATATGATCAAACTTTGCATGCCATTGTAAGGGCGCTTATTTTAATCCATACAAGGACTTTACAAGTTTGCTAACTTTGTGTTCTTGTCCTTGGGCGATAAACCCTTCAGGTTGGTTCATATAAATTTTCTCATCTAATTCACCATTTAGAAAAGCTGTTTTCACATCCATTTGATGTATTTCAAGCTTATGCAAAGCTACAATAGCTATCAACATTCGTATAGATGTTATTCTTGTAACTGATGAATAAGTGTCAAAGTAATCTAGGCCTTCCTTTTGCCTAAATCCCTAAGCAACAAGTCGCGCCTTGTACTTGTCTATAGAACCCTCAGGTTTCATCTTCCTCTTGAAGATCCATTTACAACCGATTGGTTTGTTACCAAGTAGAAGAGTTACCAACTCCTACGTATGATTTTGCATAATATAATCAATTTCACTATGCACTGCCTCTTTCTAACTAGGAGCCTCAAGAGTTGACATGGCCTCCTTGAAGGTTTGAGGTTCATTCTCTAACAGGTTAGTTAGATATTCCGGACTGATTCTTACAGATGCGGCCTTAACACGTTTGCCACGTCTAAGTTTTGGAGCTTGCTCATAACTTTCAGACTAAAAACCATTACCTGAAGCAACGTTATGTGATCTTTTTAGAGAATTTGCATTATCACTCTTTTTGCTTGGGAAAATATCATCAAAAAAGATAACATCACGTGATTCGATGAATGTATTCTCATGTATATCAGTGATCTCTAATTTGTGTACCAAAAACCTGAATGCACTACTATTATTAGCTTTGCCAATAAAAATACAGTTAATGATTTAAGGTCCCAATTTCACACGTTTGGGAATTGGGACTTGCACTTTTGCAAGGTACCCCCACACTTTCATGAATTCGAAGGAAGGCATTCTACCTTTCTAAAGTTCATAAGGAATGTTATTAGTCTTCACATGAGGAATCTTATTCAGTAAATAATTTGCTGAAAGTTAAGCTTCCCCCCACAAGTTTTGTGGCAAACTAGAACTAATCAACATGACATTGATCATATCTTTCAAAGTTCTATTTTTCCTCTCAGCAACTCCATTTTGTTGAGGTGTATATGGTACTGCAGTTTGGTAAATAATCCCTTTTTGAGCACAAAACTCTTCAAAAACGGATGAAACATATTCACCACCTCTATATGACCTTAAGGTTTTAATCTTTTTTTCAAGTTGATTCTCAACCTCATTTTTGTAAAGCATAAACATGTCTAATACTTCATCTTTACTTCAGAGTAGATACACATGACTGTACCTAGTACAATCATCGATAAAAGTAATAAAATACTTTTCCCACCACTTGTTTGGACGAATTTTAAGTCACATAAATCGCTGTGAATTAATTCGAGATGTACTGTCTTCCTTTTATCAATTGATTAAAAGGGTTGTTTTGCAAACTTTGCTTCAACACATGTTATAAATTTTTGTTTGCAATCAATGCTGAATTTAGGCAATAGTGCTAAATTCATTAATCTGTGCAATGAACCATTATGAATGTGGCCTAATCGTGCATGCCAAACATTAAAAGACTCAAGAATATAAGTAGAATCTTCAATTTTATGGATAAATATTGGGGTTACATCAATATTAAATTTAAACAGGCCATCACACAAGTAGCCCTTTCCTTCAAACATTCTACTTTTAGTCAAGACACATTTATCCGACTCAAATACAGCCTAAAGCTTTTCTTACTTAAAACTGATCCAGACACCAAATTCTTTTGAATATATAGAACATGCAGAACTTCATTCAGAGTAAGTTTTTTTCCTGATGTGAACTTCAGAACAACCTTTCCAACTCCTTCAACAACAGAAGTTACATAGTTTCCCATATACAATTTTTCATCACTGTCCACTTTGTTGTATGATGAAAAATGGGTTTTGTCAGAATAAATGTGGCGTGTTACTCCAGTATCAATCTACCAATCTTTGGCGATACTGATCAAGTTTACTTCAAAGACCACAAGAGAGAGGTTCTCCAACTCATACACATTGGCTTAAAAAGGCTTGTTCTTTGAAGAATTGCCTTTATTCTTCCTGTAGTCCTTTGCGCGGTGCCCTTTCTTACCGCAGTTATGGCAGTTCCCAGAAAATTTCTTGAAGTCTCTTCCGGTTGGACCCAGTGTAGGGTTATTACCCTTCTTCCCATTCTTCTTATGGGATTTCCCCTTATTGTTTGAAGGATTACCTTCAACAACATAGGCATTTGATTCCAATGAACCAATTCCAATCGCTTTCTCACTATTGCGATTGTCTTCTTCAATTCTCAAATGCACGATCAAGTCTTCAAACTTCATCTCCTTGCGTTTGTGCTTTAAATAATTCTTAAATTCCTTCCAGGATGAATGTAATTTTTCAATTAATGAAGCAACTTGAAATGATTCGCTCATAATCATTCCTTGTGCATGACATTCATGGAGGATAATCTGCAACTCTTGTACTTGACTGATTACTGACTTAGAATCAATCATTTTGAAGTCAAGGAATCTACTTACAACGAATTTCTTTGTTCCTGTATCTTCTGTCTTGTACTTCTTATCCAGAGAATCCCACAGTTCCTTGGCGGTTCTGAGTGGACTATAAACATTGTATAGTTTATCATCCAACCCATTCAGAATATTGTTCCTGAATAAAAAATTAGAATGTATCCATGCCTCCACAGCAGTAACAGTGGTCTTGTCAGTTTTACTGTCTTTGAGAACAGGGGCACTCTCCTGCAAAAATTTGACAAGGTTAAGAGTAGTCAGATAAAAGAGCATCTTCTGCTGCCATCGTTTGAACTCCGCTCTATTGAACTTCTCTGGCTTTTCTTGATGAACACGAACAACAGTTTCGTTAATCATCATCTTCACAAAACTTAAACACAAAGAAGAGTTGTTTAAATCTGTCTTAAGATTATAAAACATGTATTCAGAATTTTGCTGATGACGAATGAAAAGGAAATGGAAAGAACTAAAGATCGAGGCTTGCAATTACTGCAATTTCCTTCAGACAGATTTAACCCTGCGTATGGTGCTTCACAGTTTATCACGGTGCCTGTCTCCCAAGATACAACAATCGAATCGTATTGACTTAAAGTACTTAAGTTGATACGCTTGTCGAACTATCTGTGATTTTATTCTCAAGAAGAAATCGAATCGAATAAGAGGAATGAGATTCGGGGATATTTTTTGTGTGTCAAACACATCAAGAATGATTGTTTAAATAAAGGAGAGTGTGTCATTTAGAAGCACCTGTAGACGGGGTTGCGTCCCAAGACACATCTCTGATGAAGAGTTGTGTCATAATCTATTCGAATAGATTCTTCCTGCCTGATTTTATTCGAATAAACTTATTCGAATATAATCTATAAAATAGTTCAAATGGGTCATGGGTTGGTTCGTGTACGCAAGCCCATGAGCGTCCCCATAGCAAGCCTTCACACACTTGCCTCACACACTTGTAAGGGAACCACTTACTTACACATGCTATACATGTGTAACCCAATATAAAGTGAAAATACTTTTTTCACTTATCCAATGTGGGACTAACAACAATCACCAATGTTTTATTCAAACCACAACGAAATGATATACATTTTTTTTCCAACACTAGCCAACTTATAGTAGACTTCAGATGCCCTAATCGTAGAGGAAGAAACCCAAATTGAAAGGAGAGAAAGGAGAGTTGATATCGAAAGTTTTTTTTAACATGTATGCAAAATTACATAACTAACCCTATTTTATTTTAAAAGTGAGTGGGACATGTATGTATGTATGATAATATGGTATAATGAATGATTTGAAAAGTCGTATGCAAACACTGGAGTCGTATCATGCATGTTTATTCCGACCGTTCTATGCAGGCCTCAAACTTGATTCTTTGAAATAGCCGGATGTAATCCCTACTGAAGTTAAAAAATGAAATTGTTGGACCGAAGAATTTGTAAACTAATAGGTGGTTTAATTTAGCCTTTTTGATTCATTACATTTATAATACAAATGTTGGGACCAATAACTCAGTGTAGAGAGGGAGAAAAAATAGAGGAGAGGAACATAAAGTTTCTATTGAAAAATTGAAGTTAGGACTAAAGGTCCCCTCTTATTACATATTTATAAACCTGAAGAGGTGCATCTCTACAACTAATAACTAACCCAACCAATAACTAACCCTTGTGTTTGGGCTTCCATATGCGGCCTTCCAAACCCTCTAACTTAGTTTTGGGCCAGGGCTATAACAACAAAGTATTTACAAGTAGGTGAATATAATAATTCAAACACTAAGAACATAGGCAACAGACTTGTTATCGCTACCATGACGATCCAAATCAACCCAAAACCACTTTTGCAAGATCGCCATCACTCAAATATCATTATTATTTATAAAATTAGTGGCTATCTCTGCCGAGCTTGTTCTGGTCAGGGGCTGTTAGTTGGCCCACTGTGTAAAGATTGATAGCTTACATGTGAAACATTAAAAAATGTTTTTTTTTCCAAAACAATATATCATAATTATTTCCTTGAATAGGTTGATTGCTTTGAAGGAGATCTTGATTTTTTTCTCCTCATAGGCAACATCTTGATTGTTTCCTTGATAGATAACTATGGTGAGATGGCTATAGCTCCAAATCGAGCGTCTGAGGCCGTTGTTGGAGGTGTTTTGGGAATCCAAGTTGAACCCCCCCCCCCAGGGAATGAGTTTAGAGCACAAGCCAAATACCTTTGCAATAGGGAAATCCCGTTTCTTCCAACTTGGATGCGAAATGTCACTTAGGTAGTTATGGTAGTACGACTGAAGGTTTTTCAGTTTCCTAAACTGCCCTTTACTTTTTTCTTTGTTTTACTCATAGTTGTTTTTAAAAATGGAAATATAGTAAGTAAATGAAAAGTGTTTTGGCATTAGTATTTAAAAGAAAAAGATTCATTTCTTGATTCCCTCCCACTTCCCCTTGTATCTCTCTTTCTCTTTCTTCTCTGTATTTAGGGGTGTCAATGGGTTGGATTTGACCCTGTATCCGATCCGATCCATTAACAAATGATAATGACCGAAAAATAATTGATCTTCTACGACCAGATCCGTTAATGATCCGATTTGTTGGTCATGTATAATAAGTCTCTAACTATGTCTCTTATGCCTAGTATACATAATGCATCATTTTATGGTTTATAGGTATGTATCGTCAATTTTATATATATGTTATATGTCTATTGTCCATGGTTTATAAACATTTGTTTTGTTATTAGTTCCTATCATAAATTGAAAATTTATGGAAGATTTAAGCATAACGGATCGGATTGGGTTGGATAAGGATCACCTAAATCCCTAAAAGATTGGGACAGGATCACGGTTCGGGTCAGGATCTTTATATTTCTTAACGGATTGGGACATGACCGACCAAGATCCTGCCCCGATCCGGTCCATTGACAACCCTATCTATCATTCTTTTCAACAAAAAATAAAAAATAAAAAAATCTTATCTAGCCTTAAGCACTCATAAAGATATAGATTGCGTTAATGGTGGTGGTTTTTCAGTCTAGAAATTAAGCCATGATGTTATAAGTATTGATTTTTTGATTTTTATTTTTTGATATTATGTTAGCGTTGTGTTTTTGGTTTTGGAAAGATAGGGGATTGAAGTTCTTTTGGATATGAAATGCACTATTTTGATATTACAATGGAAAATAAATTGGCGTTGCAAATGTACATGCAGTATGAAATTGTAATACACAACTTTAGCGATCAGTCCTACTGCCACCCGATATACTAGTGGTAGTCCAATTTTGATATCCTAAATTTGGTGTCGGCTAAAAGAGCTCTAGTACGATACGATTGAGTTCTACTATAATCAAACATGTTCAGTCTGATGTGGTCATCTTAATTACACATTTTCTTCCTTTTATTTTTCTTGTAAATACAATATGGTTTTAAATAACCGTTATAACAACTGTTATAACGCTGTTATAATAGTAACTTCTTGAGCCCATTACGTGATGTGCCTTGTTCCGTTATAAAAAATAACACCTATTTTTTACTACGTACCGTTATTTTTCACCATAACGGTTGTTGTTATCGTTATAACAATACGTTATTTTTCAGTATTCTCTTTTACATTTTGTACCACCGCTATATAATGTTATAACGGTATTATAACACTGTTATTTGTAAAACAAGAGCCGTTATAATAAAAAATTAAAACAAAATTTTAGAAAATAAATAACAATGTCGTAATGTCTACTACTTTAATGAGGGAGGTGCGAGCTAAGTACCCCTAATAACCTTAATATGTAATATATAATTATTACAACTATTTTTTATTTTAAATAATTTGACTACTTTTGCGTTGTTATTTAGTTTTTGAAAATGTAACACTGTTGTAACACCTTTATAACGGTTATAATGGTAACGGCCTCTGCCCTCTGCCCTCTGCCCGTTACACCGTACAATTTTAAAATTTAAACCTGAAATACACCTGACTCTAGACTCTAGTCTCGAGTCTAGAGTTGAACGATACTCTTTTACTCCCCCAGTCACATCCCATTTCCAAACCAAGTTCAAATTTTCAAAATTCAAACTTTTCGTATCCGCCTTCCCCATCTTTTTAGGTTTTTTTTTCCCTCTCTCTCTCCACTTTCCCCTACTCCGCCTTCCACTACTCTTTCTAATTCTCTCAAAAACAGGTTTTTGGTTGCCAAGCAGGACCTCTCGCTCTCATTCTATCTCTAATGGAGTTGCCCAAAATCCCAACAACCAGACACAGTAGTCGACGCCTCGCCTCTAAACCCTCACCACAACCACCTCCAATTGACACAAATGAACTCGTAGAGACCGAGACAACGATGATCACAGAGCTACTAGATAACGGCGGTGATCAACCAGAGGTACTGATTGCAGAGCAATTACGCGACGATGATGGCGACAGTGAGACGAGGAGGTTGAGAGGTAAAGCGAAGATGGCATCGGATTCAATGCTCGGCAATGACGATGATAAGAAGGTGATGAGAAGAGGAAGTCGCTGCGGCGAGCCAAGGCGAAGACCTCGAATAAAAAGGCGAATTCGGAAGCTTCTGGGCCTACGTCTAGGGAGAAAACAGAGGAGGAGGTGGTGGTGGATCCTTATGAAGATGTTGCGTTGTTGGACCGGCGGTTGCAGATGAAGAAGCTCGCCAGCAATGGCCACATAGATACAAGAGGTTTAATTTAACGTAAATTACCTTAAAATTTGTTTTAATTTGATCAGTTTTTTTTCCGCGCTCTACTTATGTTTTTATGTTAGCATTTGAAGGATTTGCCGAAACAAGTTGCGAAATGTGGGAGCTTTTCGAGTAGTACGAAGTGAGCACTTCATTTACTTTGTTGTGTTTGCTTAATTTTTATTTTGAATTTGGTTTTTTTTTTGAGTTTGTCGGTGTTAACGCATTGTTGGGGTAGTAATGGAGAAGAGGAGTTAATGCAAGCTAGATGCCACTATTTAAAAGCGGAGGTCGATGGGGTTGTTTATGATCTCTACGATGACGTATATGTTACGGTGAGTGTGCTTAATCTCTTTTTATTTGTATTTATTTTGATTTCGAGAATGTTTTACGTAGTATATGTTGGCTACTTGATTAGATAAAAGGATCATATATTTAGATGATCAAGTTGATTGATTTGTAAATACTGTATGTACTTTATTTTCTTCTGAATATGGAAGATACTAATTGTGTAGCTTGTTTATCGGTATTTATAGTGTGTTAATTTGGCTCATTTACATCTATTTGTATTTTGTTTTCAGGGCGTTGAAGACTACAATTATATCGGGAAAATTGTAGAAATATTTGCAAACACCAAGGACGAGCCTTTTTTCACGCACAATGGTTTTATAGAGCTCTAGATACAGTAAGATTTTTTCTAACCCTTACATTCTACTAATCTACGTCACGGTTTCTATTTATTTATCGGGTAACTAAGGCCATCTATTGAACATTTTTTCAATGTTTGGATGTTACAGGTTATTACTGAGAAGCTCTCGCATCTTAATGACAAGAGGCGTGTCTTTAAATCTGATATAAAGATGACAATCTGTTGGGGTGTCTCTTATCAAAACTCAGAATTGCGCAAGTTACTCCAAATGTATGATTCTCTATTGTTATATTTTTCCTTGGAACAAATCTATTAGTGTTTGTTTGTTTCATTATTTTACCACTGTGTCATTGTTTTACTATGGCAAAAATAGATCGATTTGGAAGCAAAGGAAGCCACTATTCCAAGTTGTGATTATTACTATGATATGAAGTACTCTTTGCCTTATTCGACATTTTCAAATGTCGAAATAGGTATGCCTCTGTTGTTAAGTAATCCTAGCTATATTTATTGTTAAGTGTAATGGTTCTCTTTTCACAACTCCTAATTAATCGGTATGTTGATGTTAATCAGATTCTACAAGAGTGTCTAGTGAAAGATCAACCATTTCAACCGATTCTAGCGCAAGAGGTGTAACAAGAAATGTCAATTCTAACCCCAAGTCTGATTTGGTGGAAATGACATTATTGGATGTCTTTGCTGGTTGTGGAGCAATGTCAACGGATTGTGCCTTGGCGCGAACAAGTCTGGCGTAAAGCTTCATTGTGTAAGTTACTTTGTAAATTATGTCATTCACATTTATAGCCTAAGTATAGTGATTTATTTTGTATATCATATCTAAACCATTTGTTTATTATTTTATGAAACACATGATTCTTTGTATTGGAATTCTAGGGTTGGGCTGTCGATTTAAATACGAGGCGTGTAGACTCTCAAGCAAAATCATCCCGAGACAAAGGTGCACTTTATATGTTTTGATTCCTTCTTATATGCTGTTTTAGCAATCTGAAATTATGGGTTTGTATAGTATTAGAGTATAGACAATACATTTATTACATAACATGTTTAAGAAATTATTCTAATATATCGATAATATTCAGTATTTTAGATAAAAAAAGGTCTATGTATCCACCAAATATTTTAATTTCATAGCATTTTAGCTTTCTACAACTTTAAATATTGTCTAATCAATGACTAATGAATTTCAGGTGAGAGACGAATATGCACATAATTTTCTCCGTTTGCTTATTGAGTGGGAGAAGTTTGTCGTCAGTTCTCCTTATTGGGAACTGCTCCTTCAGAAATGCCATGCTCATTGCCAACATGTGATGAAGACATTAAGAATGACTATACTGAAGTTGATCCTAATGATTCTTCCATAGATTTTGAAGTGGAGAAGCTGCTTGATATTTGTTACGGGGATCCCAATAAGGAAGGAAATTCTGCATTGTACTTCAAGGTATTACTATTTATTATAGTAGCATATTCCTAAGGAATTGGATGTGTGCCATTCCAACCTAATATTTAATTTGTAGTGCCACGTCACACACTTTGCAGATATCTATAAGATAGTTACTTCAAAAATTATATATATGTAACGAAAAATCTTGGCTAGATAGACTATTTTACAAGTATATGTATAATGAGTGATCTAGGAGGTTTGTTCAAATACACTCCTTTTGTTCGAACAACTTTTAAGTCTGCTCAAATAAACACTATCTGAGTTATTTGTTCGAACATACTTTTAGTTTGTTCGAATACCCTTTTTCTATTGAACAGAGGCGCGATTCAACTTATGTTTTAGGCGTTTAATGGCATAATTGTCCTATTATTTAACAATACACTTGTAACCCTCATAATGGGGTAAGGCTAGGCAAAAGATATCAGGTTAGATCAATCGAAGTTTTTGAAGAGGAACTTAGGGTTTGAGAGTAATTCAATTGAAATCAAAGATTGAATAATTAAAGCTCTAAAAGGGAAATCTCCCACCATTTGCGTTCTTCATATTATTTT